>JAJQOW010000018.1:3643388-3938388 GCA_037975125.1 Latrodectus hesperus | reverse complement strand
AAACAAGGTTATTCTCCATTTGGAATATCCACGCCTAATATTTTGAATCTTTGTTCCATCAATTTCCAAAACAATTTTTATGGTAACCTGTACTGTAATTAAAATATCAAATATATTTCCAATAAATGTGTCTTCTTCCACTGACAAGACACCCCATTATGAACCAGAGCCTTCTTTAGAAATTTCTTCCATTACGTTCTCCACTTCGCCAAGGCACTCCAGTTGGTAACTCCCAAGATTTTGAAGTCTTTATGGACACAGTCTGCAGTCTTAATCCTGGCTTTCTCCTAACATTGGTTCCCATTGGTTTGTATGTGAAGATCCCGGATGTCATGGTGGAGGGATTCATACAGCAAGTGTGGCCAACAAATTTTGTGGAATAATTTTAAAAAGTTTAATTATACCAGCCTCCCCATATATCCAGTACAACTCATTGTTGTATCGATGTCGCCATTCGTTATCAACATTTACCGCACCCATAATCTTCCTCAATACCTTCCTTTCAAAAATAGCGATCCTATTTCCCTACAATCTCGTCAAAGTCCAGGTTTTGGAACTATATGTGAGTATAGGTCTAATAACGGTTTTATACAAAGTTTTATATATTTTATAAAACTCATCCTTTTTCATCCCTTCAGTGGGTTGATAAACTGAGTACCAAGCATGCTTGAGAAACAAACACTCGGGGTTTCGCATTAGGCTGACCACCTAATCGGGACACATGCTTCCCACCCCAGGGTCTCTTGGTCTCGAAAACAGAGATGGGCACTGTAAGCCTT
The DNA here is from genome assembly GCA_037975125.1 of Latrodectus hesperus. Taxonomy (NCBI): domain Eukaryota; kingdom Metazoa; phylum Arthropoda; class Arachnida; order Araneae; family Theridiidae; genus Latrodectus; species Latrodectus hesperus. Next base: position 3,937,609 of record JAJQOW010000018.1, on the reverse strand, counting down.
GGCCCACATGGGCTATCGTGTCACAGAATTCAGTTTATTTTTTATATAAAACGGATTATTCTAGTTTTTCGTTCTATTAATTTTGAGTATAAAAAAATAATACCTCTTAATCCAGCAAGACATCGATTAGCAACAACAAACATCGCTTGATCTCAATATTCAGATATTCGCATTTGAACAATGTTTGTTCATTGAATTTGTTCATTTAAATAAGGCATGTTATGTACATTTGAACAAGGTAACAACATTAACAACAAACTCAAATTTGTAATGTTCAATTTCAAGAAAATTTAGGTTGAACTCTCATATTTAGCCACTGGAATACATCCAGTTTTGCCCTCATTCCTCATTAATATAGAGGTGCATTTTGGTGGCCGATTCCTCGACAGCAGTGAATGTCTCTAATAATGAATGCCCTTTTAGTTTGAACAATTAAAATGATATTATCAGAACAGGCAAGGATCTGGACTAGGTGTGTAAAAACAGTTCCTCTGGTGTTAATATCAAAATCATGAGTCATTCTAAGGCTAAGTTGTAAAGTAGCCAAGCAAGTGCATCACCATGTCCATAAGTATTCCATTCTTTATAATTTCAACATCTAAACAAGATCATCTCTGACACATGCATTATTTGAAGATAAAAAATACATAACATTATATATGAAGCTTGTACCGAAATGAAATAGCAGTCAACTTACCAGGACCAACTTCTTTCCACCTTAGCTTCTTTTGCCGGACGACAGAGAAGACAGAGTCGTAATTTTGCTCGAGCACCATTTCGCAGGCTTTGTCCAGATACATGGGCAAAAGGCAGGGAGAAGTACACTGTACTAGTGCAATGACTGATATATCTGAAGCACATACATTAAATTTATTCATGAATTTATTGAGTTATGTACCAATGATAGAACACACATATGCATTGCTTGAATAAAATATATATATGCATCATACCAAAATAATTAAAGATTTTACATATGATTGAGTATGAGCACATTAAAAATATTTAATATTGGATACAAAGCTTCTTAAAAACACTTGTGATAGATAATAAGCCATATTCATGTTTTCAAGGGGAAAACTACCTAACTGCCGCTACTCCATTCTAACATAAAATTTTTGAACGCGAAAATTTTCGATAATACTCAAACGATTAGATTCAAAACTTCATAGAGGAAACATGGCAGGAATAATTGGATAGCTGAAAAAATTGGAGAATTAAAAAATTTGATGTAGCAAGTAATTAAATCATAGTCAGTTTTCAAATTGATTTCTACAATTACTGTCTTCTTTTAAGAATTAATAATTGGATAACTGAAAAAAAAATTGCATATTTAAAAAAAATTTGATGTATCAAGTAATTAAATCATTGGCAGTTTTCAAATTGATTTCTGTTCTTGCTGTCTTCTTTCATAGAGAGATAATAATGTATAATTAGACAAAATGATTCCTGTTCGTAAAAGTGATGTCAAAATAAAAACATTAATCAGATATAAACATTAAAAAAAGCATTTAATTTTTAACATTTGATGCGTTTCTGCTCTCTAATTATTAATCTAAATAATTAAGCATATCGAAACTGACGACTGAGAATTCTATAGTATTTAAAGATAATCTTTATAAAACGACGCGAAAAATATCCTCAATTGCCATGTGAGATTTGTCACGTTTTAAAAATCCTAATTATCAGTAAAAAAAGTACAGGATATTAAAATTCAGAAATAAAAAATAATATATATGAATTTACAACTAGACAATGGCAATATTTAATAGGAAAAGCAACTGCAATTTTTAAAACAAAAATAGCTAGCCATTTTAAAGAAAAGGATTTCATAAGCCATTTGTGGCTAATTAAAATTTAAAATTCAGGTATTAATATAATAATATTATTTATAACAATACATACTTCATTGTACTTTATTTTTGGTATGAGAATGTGGTAAATTCTATAATTCCTGTTGTATAAGAGTTAAACAATTTATTTAAGTTTTGTCTGATACAGTTTTTTCAAAAAATTAGGCATCTAGCCTATTAAAATATTTCTATAGTAAGGAATTTTTTTGTAATGTAAAAAATATAGAATTTTTAAGTATGTAAATTTTCCAAAATTAATAAAGAGTAATTTAGTAAATTCTAAATTATTATTTCATTTTTTTATATTTTTGTTTTCCAGTGCTTATACCATGAAATCAACTTTTATACAAATCTTTATCTACAGTTGATAAATTAGAAATTAGATATATTATTTTGTACTAGGCAAAAGTAAATGAATAAATGATGGCCAGATTTAAAACGGAAACTATTTTTTTATTCTTATCACTAATCATTAATTGTAAAAATATGTATTGATGTAGGTATTTATTAATATTACTTTTACGTTTGCTGAAAATTAAGAAAGTAATTCGTGTACTTTCACAAAATAATGATTTTTAAAATTTTTTAATAAAAATTAATAAATATAGCAAATAAAAAACAAGCATCAAAAAAGAATAATTATTTTTTGATGCATGTTTTTTTAAAATTAATTTTTAATTAATTTTTTAATTAATTTTAATTAATTTTTTGAAATTATTTATTAATGTAGGATAAAAGAAATAGAAGGCATTTAGAATGTTAAAAATTATGGTGTGAAATCAGAAAGTTGAAAGAGGAAAAGGTTAATTTAATTGAACAATAGAAAAATTAAGTAAAAGTTAACTTTGTGTAAAATAAATGGAAAAAATAGCTAGTGCTTAAGAGGATTTTTTTAAGCGGTGCTAATAGTCCACACTCTATCCTAAATTTATCAGTATAAAATTTGTAAGTGTAAAGAAGAATATTTTGTTGCCTAACTTAAAACATTTGTTAAAGGTTCAAAATTTCTTGTCCAAATTTAATATAATATAACAAAACAGTGAATATATTATTTTTCATTTTGAAATTGTATATGTACTGAAACTAATCTCTCTCTCTCTAAATTATTTTATGGAGTAAACATATTTAATAACATTCACATTTTTATTTAATACTGTGTTTTGAATAGTTTAAAAATAGTTAAATTTATATAAACTTTTAGTCCAAACTTTAATGGCAAATTTAAATCAGTTTAAAGAATATGCTTTCTTAAACCACACAAGGAATAATGATTCTCAAGAGCCTAGCAACGAATTAATATTTGGGGAATGTTTTGATTATCTCACCCAGAATATTCTATTTTGTTAAAATCATGTATTCTTGATGGCAGAAGGTGAAATATTTTCCTGGTGAAAACCAAATAATTGCTTGAGGTATCTAAGAACAATTGGAAATAAAAAAAATTTGAAAAGATACACTTTGATACTTTCTTCATTAAATGCGAAAAACCAAGAAAGAATTTTTTTTTCAAACAACCAACAAAAAATATCCATGAAGCTTTTAAATTGGTGTCACTGAAATATTGGAAAAAAATATTGTTAGTACATTAGGATCATGTATAAATCCAAAATTCTTCAATTTAACGAAGATAAGGATTTTTTTTACAGTTCAACAAATAAAATATGTTTAAAGGTTTGTTTTTTTAAGGTCAAATACTTACCAGGATTTTTAGCTATGAAATCTTGAACCCCCATAAGTGATGAACTGGAGTCTTTGGCAGTATTTTTGTCACGGTAATGGACTTGAGCACCATATTTAAGAGCAACCTCAGCAATCTCTGTGTCATCAGTGGACACCCAGACAGACGTTAGTTCTACAGAGATATTCACTTTTTAAAAATTGATTTTAATATAGCCCTTAAGATATTTTTAAAACAAGATTTCTTACAGCTAAAGTGAATATTAAAATAGATTCTTGTTTTTTCTTTCATACATTAGTAGTTTCAAAGTTAGAATTTTATGTGATAAAAGAAAATATTTTTTACCCAATCTAATAATTTGATTAAGAATTTTAAATTTTAATTAATAAAAACACATGTTTTGCATTATTCTTTTCATTTTTAATCTGTCTCACTATTAGTATTTTTAATTTATCTCAAATATTTGAAACATCTTTTTTTGGTATTTTTAAGTTACCATAATATAGCCAAGCTTTTCATACATCATAAAAAGAGCATAACCTTTATATTGTTCCTCTTATAATATATTTATTTTGAAATTCATTTTAAATATAAGTGATTTCAGTAAGAATATAAATCTACCTAAAGTTGAATAGTTTCAGTTTAGAAAAGAACAAATGGATAAAATATAAAGTACAAATGTCTCAAATGAATTTGATAAATTAATAATTGGATTAAGAATTTTAAATTTTTATTAATAAAAACACATGTTTTGCATTATTCTTTTCATTTTTAATCTGTCTCACAATTAGTACTTTTTAATTTATCTCAAATATTGGAAACATCTTTTTTTGGTATTTTTAAGTTACCATAATATAGTCAAGCTTTTCATAGATCATAAAAAGAACATAACCTTTATATTGTTCCTCTTATAATATATTTATTTTGAAATTCATTTTAAATATAAGTGATTTCTGTAAGAAAATAAATCTACCTCAAGTTGAATAGTTTCAGTTTAGAAAAGAGCAAAGGAATAAAATATTAAGTACAAATGTTTCAAATGAATTTGATAAAAAAAAAGGAAAGGAAAGAAAGATATATGATTTGTGTTTTATAAAAAAAGTAGATTATACATACACAAATGTATAAATATATAAACACATGATAAATTTGGTATGTTAACTTATTCTTGATAGAATATTTTAATATAAACCTATAAATTTTGTTGGGATATATGAGAAATTTTTAATAGCTTATGCAATATATAGCAACAAAGTTATTAAGAGAAAAAAGGTATAATTTTCTGTTGATATATATATTAATTATTTATTGGTATGAATTCAAAGAATTTTAATATCTTGTATTCATTTTATTTATTTAGTTTGTTAAGCTAATAATGTAATTATATTTGAGGTTTCTTCATTAATATTCGAATAAATGTTTAAGGAAGAATGAAATATTTCGACAAAATTTACTTTTGCAGTCGAGCATTGGGTGCAAAACCCAAGCTAATAAGGGAAGACCCGCAATAGAACGCACGTTTTTCCTTGGAACTCGTACACTTCCTCCTCGAGCCAATACGAGACCACAAATATGACATCCCAAACCGGACGTTGGATTTCCTCTTCCTTCCATTTAGTTGTTCGAAGGACAAGGACGATAAACGAAAGGGTGTGTTCGATTGTTTACTATCTCATCTTTTCACCTTTTTTAACGTTGCAGCAGTTCCCATCTCCGATGCTTTTTCTTGTGAGCAGTGCTGCGTGCATCTTTAGCTGCTGGAAGAAGCAATCCGATTCCGAGGAAGATGCGGAGGAACTAGCTGGATTGTCAGAAGCAGGGACAAAATCGAACGTGCTGCCATCTGTCGGTCAGAAATTGAGGAAGTTCAAAAATGGCTTCCGCCCGATGAGAGGGGATGGCAAACCCCACATGACTCATGTATCTCGACGGCGTAAAAGCAAAAACTCTAATATTATTTTGAATAATATGGCTGAGGCAAGACGAAAGAAACTGCAGGAGTTATTGAAAAGACCTGGAAACGGTACTTGTGCAGAATGCGGTAAGAAAAGTAAGTGTCTGTCAATGTTCATTGTTAACATAATAACAATCGTTCCATTGTAAACTCCCAATGTAAAGAACTTTATACTTTATCGGTTACTTCTAACTTACTTTTAAAGATACTTAAAGCTTAAAGATTTTAAAATTTATATAAAAGAATAATCTAAAAGAAATTTAAATAATAAATACATATTAATTTATAATCGAATGAAGTTTACAATTGACAGTGTGATATATTGGATATGAGTTGATGTAAACAAATCAAATGGACTTATATTTTTGCCATGAAACTGATTGAATTGCCCAGCTTTCTTTGATGTTAATATGCAGAAATCAGAAATTAACAATTTAATTTAATAAATATTTTTTTAAAAAATTTTTATTGAAATTCTCATACTTTTTTGCCGTATCGGCAAACAATATAAATATTAACTTTTGATAGGTGCGGTCGATTTTTGGTATGAGTCATACCAACTGTCTCCGTTGTTCTTTATTTAAATACATATGTTAATTATTTCAAATGGTTTCTGTTAATTTCTCTTAATATTATCATGTGTTATTTATAAAATGAAGATATAATTCTCATGCTAATGAAAAAAATATTAATTCATTTTAATTTCTTAATTAATATTTTTAATATATTTTAAATGAATTTCTAAACGCCAAATTTTTCATATTAAATCACTTTAGATTTCTAATTTTAATTCTTCTAATTATCAATTTGAGTTAAAAATTGAATGATATATTTCTTAAAAAATTCTTATTTCATTAAAAAATTTCACAAAATAATTTCTTAAATATATATTACATTTTTCAATCATATTTTATTTTATAAATTTTCTTTTCCAAATTATGTTCATATATTTTTATAAGTAATTGATCTTAAAATTTTGGACTTTAAACTGGATATTCAATTATCGATATGCATATTAAAATAGAAATTAAATATTCCTAGAGAAACATATTAATATTTCCATGTTAATTACTTAAATATAAATTTTAAAATATATGTAATATGCATCAACAAAAATGCATTACCTTTTGTAATCAATACAAATCCGTTTACTCCCTCATATATTTATTTTCAAAATATCATTATCTGATAATCTGTCTGAATGCATATTAATTGTTATATAATTTTATCAGACATATATTTATTTTGTATTAATTCCACAATAATTATAGGTTTTTGTTTCTTAGTAGAAATAAATTGCACTACATACACATAATCATTAAGGAATTAAAATATTATTCAAATGTATTTTTAATATGCTTTAATAAATATTTCGTTGCACAGACTTTTGTAAAAATTTAAAAACTTTTTAAGTGTAGAAATTTTAGGATTATTTAGTTAACCTTTGTTAAGTTTATTCTCTGTAAAGTTAAATACTGTTCTATTTTTGTTAGAGTAAAATAAATGCACTTTCATTTGATCAAACTTTCACATGATACAAATGTGTTCTGAAAATCATAAAATTCATATTTTTGTGAAAGAGTAAAAGGCAAATATATCAATATAAAAACAATTATGTTTTGTACAATATTATTTTATACTTGGCTAATAAAAAGAGCTAGGACTTATATTTGCATTCTTAAGATTCTTTTTTTATAAAATAAATAAATTTTTTAAGCAAATTAAATCTTATAAATATTTTTATTAAAATAATTTTTGTTAAAAACTATAGTTTCTTTTTTTAATTGCTCATTTATTATAATAATATTTGCTTTTCAACACTAACTACTAAAGTTATATAAATTTTGAGTAAGTACAGTGGCCATTTGCTTGTGATCAAAATAGCATATCAATATTATTCCTATGTTGTCTCTTTGAGGGTTTAATATCCCTCTCAAAAATGTTGGAAAACATAGAAAAGTTATAAATTACAGATTTGTATAGAGCATTATCAGTTTATTTTGAAAATAGGCTTTACATGCATTAAAGTTAATAATAAACTAGGAAAAAATATGCATTATTTATTTTTAAAATTCACATATAAAGATTGTGACATCATAAAATTTTGAATGTCACTTTCTAAATAAAAACTATACGTGTTACAGATTAGTGATAGAACATGAGCACAAGTGAATTTTATTCTAAAAGTCACAAATGGGTGTCTTTTGTGTTGTTTTAATTTTGGTAATTAAATGCAGATATTTTTTATATGTTTTATACTTCATAATAAAACAAGTCTATACTACTTGCTGTTGAATTTATTATGATATAGAATTAAAATCAGCTTGCATTTTCTTAAAATGATTGATTATTATTCAATACAATCATAGTGTTAAATGATCTTGTTATATTGTGCTTAGTCATTTTATTTTTTCCTTGAACCTTGTGTTTAAGACTATAACTACCATTAACATACAGGGGAAAATGTGGATTATTTATGAAAATGTACTGAATGTGGCTAAAAAAGTTTTATATAGTTTATGATTATCTAATATAAACTTTGTACACATTATAATGGGAATATTAGTAATCATAATTTAAAAACAATTTCTTTTTTTCAATGTTAAACTCATATCAAATTTTTGAATGTAATTAAAATTGAAAGAAAATCTATTATTTTTTAAAGTGTAAGATTTTTATATATTCTTATTGAAAAAAAAAACTCATTAAAAATTTGATTTTTTTTCATAGAAATAAAATATTTTAAAACTGAAATTGCAGTGAAAGAGGTTTTTCAAGCCCTAGAAATAGCTGCCACAAATTTGGGACTCACGATAAACGATGATAAAACAAAGTTTATGGAGATTTCATCTTTGACTGTGAGCTACAACATTCCCTTTTACGTAGACAGTTATACCTTTGAAAAGGTATGTGAGCTCAAATACCTCAGAACAATTATTAATGACAAAAACAAGCTGAAAGCTGAAATCACCAACAGAATCAAATCAGCTAATAAATGCTTTTTTGGGCTGAAAATGCAACTAAGATCTAAACTTATCAGCAGAAAAACAAAACTGTAAGAATTTAGAATACACTCATACCACCTGTGCTATATGCTTCCAAAACATGGACATTAAATGTTGATATAAAGTGAACCCTGGAAACCTTTGAAAGTAAGGTATTAAGAACTGTCTATGGGCCTGTACAGGAACAGGGTTGCTGGTAAACCAGATATAATTTTGAATTTTATAGGTTGTATAATCAGCCCCAGGTTATCAGAAGCAACAGGCTAAGATGCCTGTTGCTTTTGATAACCTGGTATGTGATAAGTCTGGAGAGGCTGGGAAAACAACCTTACTAGAATATCAATGTTTAAGAACCCCAAAGGATCCCGTGCCCGAGGAAGACCACCAACAAGATGGCAGGTTGACACTGAAAATGACCTCAAGATACTAAAAGTTAGGAACTGGCAAATTGTCGCTATGGACAGACTGGGCTGGGAAATACATGCTGTAGAGGCAGCTAACACCTGTAATAGGTTGTTATGCTATTAAAGAAGAATAAGAAAACATTTTAAATATAAAGTTATAATGTGATGAAAATTTTCATGTTATGATATTCAATTTTTATCTATATCATAATAAAATCATAAACATGTTTTATTTCTAAATAAAAACTATAATGTTTTAGTAATAAATTATTTTGTCTGATACCATCATAGGAAATGAAAATAAATGCTTTTTCTATGGTTTACAGATCCAGAATGGGGTTCTTACAACATAGGGGTGTTCATATGCACTTCCTGTGCAGGATTTCACAGGAATTTAGGTTCACATATCAGCAAAGTGAAATCCATCCTTTTAGATAACTGGGATGCTGACCAAGTCAACATGATGGAAGAAGTGGGGAATTTAAAGGCAAAAGCCAAGTATGAAATGTTCCTTCCAGTGTGTTATAGAAGACCGTGCGATATTGATCCTGAGTAAGTTGTTGTGTTTATTATCTTATAAGCAAACTTATTGCATTGAAATAAAACTGTCTTTTAGGATTAAACTGTAAAATTTCCATGTTTAATGTGGCTAAATATATTTGCCTAAAATTCCTGTGCTGTATTTAGACGGTGATGGGATTTTCTAAAAAGATTTTTATTGAAACAAAATTTGAACATCTAAATGTGTAGAATTTTCGATATAAAAGTATAACCATGGGTTTATCAATTTTTTATTGTTCATTGTAAAATTATAATTTTAATTTATTGGTTTTTTTTATATATAACCAAATACTTTACTACTCAAGTCTTTCTATGTCTAGTATTATATATAGTTAGTAATTTTTTCTTTACAATTATCATTAAATTTAAAGCTGTATTTTAAAAACTTAGTCCTAGAAAAAAAAAGATTTAAATATTACCATTTTGCAGAATTATTTCCACATAATATATTGAGAAATCATAGAAGCTCTTACTAAATAAGCAAACAATGTGACTCACTGGAGCTTAGTGGTTTGGCAACATTCTTCAAACTGAAAGGTCCCATGTTTGATCCCAGATACTGTTGAGCAGAGATGTATTCTACATAAAGATGTTTGATGGTTGAAATGCTTTTGGGTTTCTCTCTTATAACACTTGAAAATAGTTAACTATCTATAAAAATGAAGAATATTGGTAATTCAAATGAAATAAAAATTTAATGGCTGAATCTGTAAATATTTTACATTTGTAAACTACCTATCTTGAATTTTATCAGTGTAGTTTTTCTGATAAATTTATAAACCCTTTTCTATTTTTGACTAATAAAATATTTTTGGAATTTTATTGATGCTAAAGTAAGCCAGTTAAATTTTTTATTTTTAATATTATTTGCTGTTTAATTTTCTCAAAAGATCCAAAGTGTGAATAAAATCTGCTTGATAAAAAAGTGGCACTTTAATATAATAAATACTACATTTTTTAACAAATAGAAAATTCTCATTTCAAACATCACTTTGAAAAACAAGTTCTTTAATATTTTCTATATTCTCTTGATGTGAACACTACATCCTGAAAATAAATAATTATTTTGACTGAACTATCATATTATAACATCCTTCTGCAGTTAGTTCATGAAAAATTCATTTGAATTTTTTATCAATTAAATTGCAAAATTAATCGTTCATTTTTAAATGCAGTTTTTTTTAAAAAAAATTTTAAAGGTCATTTGAATTGCATCTTGTTAACTTTTGACATTAGTGTCATTTATTATTCTCCATTTCTAAATATGTATTGAAAACTGTTTATTCTGAAACAGATTTCAGGAAAATGTTTATCATATATTCTATTTTCCCTATTTTATAATTATTTTTTTTAAATATCGTAATACTTAAAAGTGAAGACAATGTATAAATTATTTATCATTAAATAAAATTGTTGTGTATACATGTATGAATAATTGCTGGAATATTCTTTACAATTTAAAGACAAGTAGTTGAATATTTTTATAAACCTTCATACTCACCAATATATGTGTCTGTATGTATAGATATTCGTTAGTGTAACAATTGTTTCTGATTTTTATTCTCACAAAAATTAGTGTACTAATTGTAAAGGTATATATATTAAAATTTAAACCATTGTTAATGTTATGTAAACTTTTAGTTATTATTCAGTATAATTTGAAAATTTAAATGCAGAAAAGAAAAATAAAAATTTATTGTACCCAAAATTATAATAAAATATTGCTGCCTTGCATTCTTAGAAACTACTTTTTTGTCTTGTAAATTATCAAACGCAATAAAGTCAAATGTTTTTGACAAACAAAGCTTATTTTGTAAAAATAGAATCATGCTTAAAAAAATTGTTTTTAGTAAATTTTTTAATATCATTTAATTTTTATTCATATTATCTATATTATGATATATGTGACCACTGTATTTAATAGTAAATTTTATAATTATTTAAATGTGGGAAAGAAGTATGTATTTACACTAATGTAGAATTCTTGATAGGGATGCTATATTATGGCAATTAATTGTATGTATCTGTCTATACATTACACATAAGCTCATATTTAAGTTGTTAATGATATTTTAGACTGATGTTTGTATTATACTATTTAAGCTACTGTTTATGCATGATTTGTTTATATTGATAATCTGTATATTCTAATGCATAATTTCTTTCTTTGACCAAATTTTTGATTAAAAACAAAAAGTATTCACTCTCAGGATTTGTGATGCATCCAAACATAGAATGTCTTTTATTGCATAATAATTTTTTCTTAAGTAAATAAATTCTCAATTAAATTTTAAAATATAATTGTAGTATTTATATTTTGAAGAATATTGTTTTTGTCATATAGTAGAAGTAAAAAAAGGAAAACTGTAGTTTATATTCAGGAATTTGAAAATTTTTTAAGGGACTTTGAAACTCCTGTAATTTTGACTTGACTCCTTGAAAATCATAAATTACTCTTGGAATTTTTACTTAGATTGATGCATTCATTTTTTGTTAGAAAATATTAAAAAAAATTTTTAGTTTTTTGTTTTGATATTTGGGAATTTTCAATGAAATTGTCTGAAAACCTAATTGAGTATTACCTCTTAATGTTACCATTAGATGGCAGCCAGCACAATGGATATTAGATAGTTGTATTCATAACTGTTTACTAAAATAAAGATCCAGTTCAGCCACAATAATTTTATAATAATCCAGTTTAGTGCAGACTGGATGTAGTATTTAGGTTTATGGGTGTGAAGTAATCATCAACAAGATTGTCTTGTTGTGCAATCAGACCAGCAATTTTAATTTATTATTTTTCTATTTATTTCAATTTTCTTTATATTGTATAAAATTCACTGAATATTAATATTTAAATATAAAATTTTTGAGTTAAAATATGCTTTCCAGATCTTCCTGGGAGAAAATTGCATATAATTTCAGTGAATCGGAATGAATTTGTTGATAAATGAAGTAAAGACTGAAATAAATTATGTAATATGTCAGAGAATTGGGATGAATTTGCTTATAAATAAAATAAAGACTGAAATAAATTATGGGATATGTCAATGAATCGGGATGAATTTGTTTATAAATGAAAAGGCTGAAATAAATTATTTTATATACCTGTCGAAAGTGTCTTTTCAATGACCAATGAACTCTTGAAAAGTCATACAAATATATATTTGCCTATACAAATAACCAAGAAATGGTAAAATCTATTGAATGATTAGAAAAATAGAAAATCCTAAAATATGGATGTGGAATTGTATAGTTTTAAAAGAGTTTAAAATTAAACAGAAGAAAAATTTAGAATTGCTTTTATTAAATAATAATTAGAGGAAAAGTCATCCTCGAAACTGTATTTAATAGTTGCATTTGTTTTGAGTAAGTATATATATACTTGAAAAGAGGTTGTAATACCTCCTTGAAAACTCCTGGGATTTGAGTCTTAGTTGTAAGTTTATAAAAAATATCTTAAAGAGTGGGTATATTTTTAAAATTTTCACCAAATAGAAAAATAAACTAGTTTTATCAAGTGTCAAACTATCTTTTCTTTCTTTATTTAAAAGCTTGGGCATCTCAAAAATTACTATTCTTATTTATAAATACCAAAATATGAATAACCAGTTTTAATATTTCAAATAAAAATTTATGTTGAAATTTTTCAAATTTATTTGAAATTAAAGTGTGTTTTTTTTTAGTTTATTATGTGTTTTTAATTTTCTGAACTTAATTTTTTTAGTGTTTTAAAAGAGCAATTTATTAGAGCAAAATATGAACGTGAAGAATTTATTCACGTTGATCGTCAGACTTACACAACTGGTACTATGGAAGGTTATCTTTGGAAAAGAGGAAAAGAAGATGGAAGATTTCAACAAAGGAAATTTGTCCTTAATGAGACTGATGGTTCCCTTAAATACTATATAAAGGAGGTAATATTAGTTTTTTTTGTTTCTTCTTGTACTTATTACTTAGTATATATGCACATATATTTGAGTGTGCCTTAGTTTTGATATTATTTAGTTTTATTATTTCTGTCAAAATTCATTTGTTTCTAATTTCTTTCTGGCTGTTTGTTTCATGATTATAAGATATTTGAAGCTTTTAATTGTAGTAATTGTTGATAAATTTCAAATAAAAAATTAAAAAGAAAATTTTAAAAAATATACAATGTTTTTATTGTATTATTAAAGTTGCAATTTAGTTTTATTGTATTATTTAGCAGCATAAAACAAATTCATATTTTAAAACAAATTATTTGTCAAACTTGAACAAAAAAAATTATAAATTTTAAAATTGCTGTCTGTCATTCATAATTTGAAAAGATTTTGCTATACTTATTGGTTAGCCTTTCTTTTTATTGCAATATTTTATGATTAAATATATTTTCATTATATTTAAACTGGCTATGTAATTATCATCATGTTAAAGTCATGTAATTTAACATTAAACATATAGTTGCATACTTTGTTTTTTATGTTTTTTCAAATATTCTCATACATTTTTATATAGTTTACATGGAAATGAATTAATCTGTATTTTTTTCCTCTATTTTTATTAATAATTTATTTCTCTGATTTTATAAGTTAATCATAGTATTAAAAATTAATAAACAATTTTAAATATCATACTAATTGCTTTTAAAATTTTTAGTAATCAGAGTTGAATTTTGTTATTAACAATATCAGTATTGTGTTAAATTTTTTATTTCTTTTTTATTTTTACTATTTCATTTCTAATGATCAGACTCAAAATTTCATCTGTTTTATGACAATAGATTATTTAAGATATTGTATCAAATATTTATTTTATATACAAATTAATATTTGAAGAATTTTTTTCTCGTTTTTTTGTAATAAAGAATGTGTTTCATGCAAGCTTATATTAATTTCTATTATGAATTTATATATACTAACATAAGCATTCTTTATTACAAATAAACGAGAAAAATTCTTTAAATAATAATTTGTATATAAAATAAATATTTGATGCAATATCTTAAATAATTTATTGTCATAAAACAGAAAAAATTTTGAGTCTGATTGTTAGAAATATCTATAAATTTATAATAGAAATTAACATGATATGCATTTGTTTAGTCATTATTTGCATGTTTCCTTTTTTAGACTCATAAAGAACCTAAAGCAACTATTGAGATTTCAAAACTAAACATGACATTTTGCCCAAAGAAAGTTGGTAACCCAAATGGTGCTCAATTTACGTATGTGAAAGATGGTTCTACACGAAATATCTTTGTATATAGTACTACTGGATCTGTGAGTTCAATTGAGTATTTAGTTCATATTTTGTTTCTTTTCATTATACAAAAGAATGCTTTTCGGTTTAATTCATCAATAAAAAAAGAGATTCCTTTCAATTTAAAGTATTGCTAACCAATCTACAAAAACATTAAAACTTATCAGTTTTGTAAAAAAATTTATTATTATAGTATATTGTTGAATTGCCATCATTCTAGATTTATGTGCTTCATTTATACTTTTGCCTTATGCTGCAGTTCATTTCTGTTTCTTGGTATACATTTATAAACTTTTACTGTATTTCAGGCCATCGTAGATTGGTTCATGGCTATTCGATCTGCCAAACTCAATAAATTACGCATTGCATATCCGGGAACTAGTGAAATAGAGTTATCTCAGTATCTCACTAGAGACTTTTTGAAAGAGGGTTGGATGTTCAAAACAGGGCCTAGAGCAACTGATGCATATAAATGGAGGTGGTTCACTCTTGATGATCGTAAATTAATGTATCTTGAAGATCCTTTGGTATGTAAGCCAACAGTATTTTTATATTGAAGCTTAAAAATTAAAAAAGTTTAATCCAATTTAAATTAAATGTGTGCAATTTTTAAAATTCTAGAATGTTCTATTTATGGTTTCTAGAAATGAATATGTAAAATTTAATTGAATTTATAAATATTTTTTATAAATTTGCCTTTTAAAAGTTAATTATAAAATACATTTACTGAATGAAATATTAATAAAAGCAATTTTTTTTAAAAGAAAAGGGACTATTAATGTATAGGTTGCATGAATACAATGTATCATTTATTTAAATTTTTATGCTATTGACATTTGGTTCATTTTATATTATTTTAATTTTAAGTTTTACACTTTATTTGATAAATATTTTGTGATTGCAAAAAATATTTAAACAGCAAATTAGAAAAATTTATAGGGAATTCTTTTGGTTTTAAATTACTGAATAAGAAATATAATTTATTTAAAAAAAGGCGGTTTCCATCATTGTTAAAAATCTTTAAATATCTTACACTTGTCCATGACCTTCAGATTTTCTCCTCTGATTTCTTTGATTGAGAAATTATACAGAAGGAAAAGCTTTCTTCTTTAACACCAGACCACTTTAATGAATTACAGTCTCTTAGTTCTGTAATACTTCAACTACTTCACATAAAAGTGTTATTTCAACCCTCAGGGAAGATAACTTTCACACTTTGGACTAGCATTTCGTTTATGAAATAAAAAGAAATATTTATTCTTGTTTTAAGTTAGAGACATTGAGAAAGAGAGAGAGAGAGAAATACTATATTAAGAAATAAAAGTTGATAATAAAATTTTGAGTTACTAGAATTGAGTTTAACATACAGAGAGAATTTAACTTTGAATTATTATCAAAGTGGGGAAAAATTTTAGGAAAATTCAAAATAAAATTTATGTTATCAAAATTCAAGTCATCAAGAATTACTTGTTCTACAATAAAAAATAATGTTTGGTATTTGCTAACTTATATTATTTTAAAATTCTCTACCTAGTTTTCTCTGTGTCTAAAAAATATAACAGAAACTTTATATTTTGGTACATTTATAACTTTTGATTTAACATTTAATTTTTTTTAAGTAAAATTACATTTTTAGCACTGGTAATATTTTGTGTGCAACTACTTATAGTGTATATTTTAATATTTATTTTCAGAATATTATTGGTTTGGATTTATTTTATTTTATTAAATGCATATATATATGTGTGTGTGTGTGTGCGTGTGTGTGTGATTGGTTTCTCTTATTAATGAGCAATTTTCTAATTTACCAAATAACCCTATATATGAAATATTAATTTCAAAATTAATTACACAAATTATCATAGTATTTAAAAATATATATTGTGTAAAATATACATTTTTGAAGTTCTTAACAAAGAATAATTTTACTCAGGATCTTAATGATTGTCCATAAAGACATAATTAATATAGAAAATTTTTAGAAATTATTGTGTTATTTTTAGAAGTATTATAAGTTATGTCTATATAATCTAGTATATCATTTTTGTTAAGGTTATATTTAAATCCAAATTTCATATTTTACAAGTAAAAGGAGATTTTTCTAAATTTATATAAAATCTGTACCAAAAGAGTGTATATTAATTAGCATTCACTATATACATAGATATAATTAGTACATATGGAAACACAGATATATATATATATTTGTGTGTGTTTTTGTTGATTTGACTTATAGGTTTCATGTTATATTGTGTACATATAAATATTTGTACAATTTTTATTAGTATTTAGTCTCTATTTCATGTATTTATAGTACATTAGAGATTTTTCTGAAATTATTCTTTTATTAGGATCCATATCCAAAAGGGGAAGTGTTTCTTGGATATCATGGTGATGGGTTTTCAGTAAAAAAAGGTGTACCTCCTGGAATGAAAGAACAAGGTTTTGGCTTCACCTTGCGAACTCGTGATCGCACTTATCTTTTTGGGGTTCAAAAGGAAGATGACAGAGCTGAATGGATGAAAGTCTTACAAAGTGTAATTGATCGGCCTCTAACACCACAAGATAATACTAGTGAGTTCCTTCATCGATAAAATATTGTTAAATGCATCTATTTGTATTTCTTTTTATTACATAATATGAGATTATTCATGTATATTTTACATTTAAATGTATGCTAAGATTAAAAAATGTCTTTGATTTAGTACCTTTGTATTATTTCTTGTTTAATTGTAAATAATCGTGTAAAATATTCAGTTCAATAAGATAAGCCCAAGTAAAAGTAATCAAGTCATGCTTTATTATGTGTGCATATATATATATATATATATATATATATATATATATATATATATATATATATATATATATATATATATATATAACTATTGATTTGGTTTTATGTAGCTTTTATGAGGTGATAAAATAGTGTTTACTGAAAAAATTTTATTTTTTAAAAGTGAAATTGTTTTTGACACTTCTATTGATCACTTTTCATGTAGAGAGAAAGCTCCTGAAAACACCTTAAATCCCTGCAAATTTGTTAATTTTTTTCCAAAGCCCTGAAAATAACTGGAATTTTGAATTGACTTTTGAGAAATATTGGATAACTCCTGAAGACTTACTTTCTACAAACATTTCTTTTTTGTTAAAAAAAATTATCAATTTCTTGAATTTTTAATTTTATTTATTTATTTGAAATTTTTTTACTGAACGGAACCAAGAAAGGGTTTAAATATTAATTTTTACTGTTCCATTATAAGTATAGCTATAATAATATGTAAACAAAATTTTTGAATGAGAATTAAAATGAAATTTTGAATTTTCTTGTTTATATTCTCCATTGATGATATGTATTAAATCAAATTTAAGCAAAATGCAGAAGGTTAATTTTTATTATGTGTTGCACTTTACATTTCATATGTTTATTTTAATTCATCATGAAATAGACAAAATTATTGTTACATATGGAATGTGCTTAATATGCCTTTATCACTCTCTCATGGCCTCAGTTGAACAGTTTTTTAAGAGCAGTAACTGATAGAAAATTTAAGTGTCATATGATAAATAATGCACTATATGATAATGATGATGATAAATGTACTATATGATAGTTAAAGACATTACTTATGATATTTATTGAGTGGAGAGAGAGAAAGCTAAAGTGTTAGTTATTATTAGATGAATGGAGCAGAAAAAAATAGTGAAAAGGTGTAAAGCTATTAAAATTATGTTCAGTATTTTAGTGAAGTTGTTTCTACTGTTGGTATCAATTATTTTGATTTTTTTTAAAATAATGGTTATATCCTATTAAAATAAGAAATGCATATTTTTAAAAAATATTTATCTTATTTATTTAAAAATATAAATGAAAATTGATATATTTTATTACAGACATGTTTAGCTAAAAATAATGTATACAATAATTAATCAAGCATGTTTAAAATTAAAAATTTATTTCTGAAAGTCTGTATGAATCTTAAAAATAGCTATAAAAATTATAGAAAATAGGATTAAAATGGGAGGTGCTACATTAAACCATAGATTTTGTTTTAGCTCATATTTCAGTTTATATTTTAATGTATATCTCACTTAAAAAATTAATTTTATGCATGATATTTCAGATCAAAATAAAGTAGAAAAACTTTACTTCACTACAAAAGTATTTCTGATACACAAATTTCTAATGCTAGTATTTTTTAAATATTTTTAAATCCTAGTTTATGTTGAATTTGCTTCTTTTAAATATTGTTGAGTATTTAGAACTTTTTGATAGAAGCTTGTTCTCAAATTGGCAAATGGATTGAGATATTATAAAGTAATATGCTTATAGGAACAACATTCATGTCAAATGCATAAAGTTTTATTTTTTGTGAAAATATCTGTTATAAACTATTATTGCATTCATTTTTGTATTTGTGGTTGAATTTACTTGAGAAAGCTAGAGTAACAATATACATATTTTTGATGAAATATTATTATATATTTTATTTACTAATAAATATAATTTATAAAGGCTATAAATTACTGTAAAAAAAGATGGAAATCCTAAACAGTTATCAATATTGGTTTATTTTCTGTATGTTAAATATGATCAATGATATATTTTTTTATTGTGAAATATGTTATATTTATAAGACTTCCAAGTATATATATTAATATTATGATTTATAAAATATTAGATTCATTGGTATTAATTTATTTTCTGTTTTATATTTCTTTTCAAATTTATGAAATTTTATTTATGCTTTTGAATAACAAAATAAATAATTAACATATTTTTATGATAATTTTACAAGTTAATCTAATTTTATAAGACTTCTGTTTAAATTTTAATAATGTAAATAGAATTAAATGCAAATTTATTTATTTAATTTAATCTTTAGGAATAAAAAAGTGTTCATAAGAATTTTGTTTGGGGAAGCTTATTAATGGATATATGTAAGCTTAAATTTACCCTAAAATATTTTTTTATTGAAATATTTACACCTGGCAAGCCAAGTCTGGGGTCTTCTTCTTGGTTTCTGCATCTAAACTATGAAGACCCACCCACTTTCAAGGTCCAAGATGGCATACCTAGTGGATGCTTCCTAGACAAAGTGCCGTCGCATCTGCCCCTTGTATTGTTAAAGAGGTGGTAAATGTATCCTAACAGCCAAGCATTATAATAACAATACACTACAATGTGATTTTAAAAATGGGAATTGATGTTTTATAAGTTTATTTGCATTGATTTCAAAGCAATTTACAAAAAAGTCTAAAATTTAATGTGCATTCAGAAATGTAAACTGTATATTTTTTATCATGCCATTGCCATTAGAATTTATGTTGTCTTTTTCTGTAGTTACTTTTTTTTACTTTAATTGTTTAAAGATTTCCCTTTTGTTTGCTAAAACTATTCTAAAATTGTATTGTTTCTTGGAAACAGTGATCTGACATAATAACTTTTAGGTAAGAAAACTGTATTTAAACAAAGTTGGCCTTTATCGTTAATGAAGTTTTCTCTTGAAATATGTATATAACTTTAATGGAGCAAAGTTTAGATTTGATGAATATGGAGCATATCCTTACATGTCATTGATGATAAGCTTTATAGCTTTGCGCTTTCCTTTCTTTCATACTTACCTTTTGCAATAATACCTTTAATTTACAAATATTAATTCAATAATTTCTGTAATTTAGAAATTTTTAATTTGTAGGTTTTTATAAAAGTTTTAAAAATAACCAAATGAAATTAATTTCATCATTTTGAAAAATTGACCCTGTATTTGAAAATTTAAATTATTTTTTATTATTCAGATGGTATAAAAATTTTTTTACATTTCTTATATTTTATTTTTTTATAATATGAATAACTCTATTTAAAGTTACAATTATTTATAAAATTATTTATGCAGTAAAATTAACATTTTTATGCCGGCTTTACTCTAGCTTGAAATGTAAAAAAATCATATTATTGCAATTTTTTCTGCATCATCACTCAAGCTTCTTTCTTTTTGCAGTGGCTGCTAATTTGGTCAGGAAAAGAGGTACTTTCAATTCTCCCCTTCATCTTTTGAAAGTGAGATAGTTAAATTTTCAGTTCTGTAATATTTCATGAAAGGTATTCTCTGTAAATGTATCATTGGATTTTAAAAATGTAAATATGATTTTAAGTATTAAAAATTCTGAAGTGACCATAAATTTGCTTGTAATGATACTGAAAAATGGTATAATCATAATCTGCAGTAAAACCCCTTGAATAACTTCCTATTGATTGTGAATCTTCTTATGTGTAAATCAAATCAAATTTTGCTGTCATGCATACATTTCCATTCATTTTCATTTCAAAACTATTTAATTTGTATATATATATGTGATTAGTTATTGCAATTTTTAAAATTATTTATTAAAATTTATGTTTATTTAGTCATATAAATGTACTCTTAAAATAATATATTCAGTACTTAATAATCTAGCTCATATTGAGCTTATGTATACTCTAATTTTCATCTCGTAATGTGAAGATGTCTTTGCTATTTTAAGCAGTGTCTCTTCAATGGCAATAAAAGAAAATACTTTTGCTTCATAATTAAGTTAATGTTTTTGATTTAAGTTTATTCAATGTGTTTCTAATTGGCTACCTTTTTAAATTCAAAATCACTTAATAAATCCTTTATTTTAAATGATAAGCAAGTAATTAGATATTTTTTGATATTAAAAAACATTTAAAAAAAAGTCTAATATTTTAAAAATTATATTTGAATGATGAAACTGAATTTTGCTTTAATACCACTTTCTTCAAATTTTGTATCACTTGGAAACGAATACTTTTTATTCTCTTTCAACAAATGAGTCTGATAAGCTCATGAGATGTCGTAAGTCTACATAATAGACAGAAATATAGTAATTTATTCTATGGATTACAGTTGGTGACTTTTGATTTTGGAAACCATTTTCAAATCACCTTCAATAAATTTCTGATTTAATATATTTATATCACATTTCTAGACAATCATCTGGTCGTTTCTCAAAATTGTAAATTAATTCAATTTAAAGTGTTATAAATATTCCAAATTTAAGATATTTTATTCTGTGTATGAAGTAATTTTAATTTCAATGAATACAAATATTGATTCTTTGAAAATACATTTTTATTTGCTTTTTATTGAGAAAACAAATTTAAATAATATTGTCTTTATTACATATAATGATCTGTCAATAAAATCATTCAGCCTCCACCCTCAGTTTTGCACTTTCACTATTTAATTTTATCAGTTTCTCATTATATTTTATTTAATATAGATTTTTTTTTCATCTGAAAATTCAAACTTAAAATTTAATATATTGTAAAGAAATAATTTGGTTGAATTTCAAAAGAAGTAAAAACAAAGGAGTCGATAGGAATTTAACTTTCTTTTATTTAATTGGTATTTACTAAATTGTTTTCAGATTGCACTTTTCATTTTAGATTTTTAAAAGTTTCCTGACAACATATCATTTGCAATATGTCCCTTACAAATAGTAAATGTTTGGAGAGAAAAAAAAAATAAAACAACTTAATAATAGAATTTTTAGAAAATTTTAGATTTGAAAAAAATAATATGTAGTTTCATAACATTAAAAGGGAAATATGAAAAATTCTATTTAAAGTATTTTCAAATTTCATTTATTGTTTTAACTTTTTTTTAAAAAAATATTAAAATTGTTATAACATTTACAGAATATTGAAAGTTATTTTTATAAATAAAGTCTGAATTCTCTTTATCATTCTTTAGTAATGTTTATTTTCTTTGTTTGCAAATCATATATCAAATTCTCATACATCTGTAATTTTTCATGCTCATTTTAATGACGATTGTACAATGAAACATGTACACAATACATTAATAAATGCACAATATACTATTAATATATATATTTAAAGAATAAACATTTTTATAAAAAAATTTTATAAAAGAGTTGGAAGAATATGAAATATATTTAATGTAGATGATGCTTTTTGAACGAGCCATGCTTCTAATATTTTTATTTTTTTATATTCCTAAGACATGTACTTCAAGATTTTATTTCATGATATTGCTCCTTTCAATTTATTTAACACATTTGATTTTATTACTGTATTTCCTTATATTTTCTGTAGCTATTAAGTTTGCACCAGTTTAATTTGTTCTTTAAGTTAACTCAAGGAATTCTGAATTGCTGATTGCAATTTATTTTGACTTTTTGTGTGAAAAGTCTCTTATATTTAGAAATGTAGATAAATGTCTGAAAAAGATGTTATGTGTTTGAAAGTAATATTGTATGTATAGTGTGAATGTATATTTTTGTAGACACTAGATTGTGCTCTTCATGTTGTAAAGTGCGTCTGGGTGTTAATTTGTATATCAATATTTATATTATAATTGGTAATATATTATTCTCAATTAAATTAGACTTTGAGAATTATAATGGTTAGATTCAACTGGCACATTATATTCCTAATTGCTATTAAATCAAACATGAAACAGAGTGGGAAAAATGCACTTCATTAAGGGAAAACTGTATTATTTCTTTTATTTTTTGCATCTGATTATCAGTTATTTAGTCAAAATATTTTTATATCAACTTTAAAAAAAATTAAGTTTTACATTATTAAAGTATCATAAATAAAATTTTTGCAAATTTTACTTGTGTAACATAAAAAAAATTTTTTTATGACTTAATTGGTTTTTATTTCAAACATTTTATCAATGAAATGGTATATTAATTCCATTTTGTGCATAAATGGGGAAAAAAATGTGCCTGCAAAAATAAGTGAGATATTATAAGATAGGGAACAAAGAATGTAATTGTGATAAAAGTAAGTGAAATTATGTATATAATATAGAATCTATTATCCATATCTTTAGTTTTGTGTTTGTCTTGTGTCTGCTTGTGTATCAATACAACCTATCTATTCATTTTATCTAATTTATTGTGTGCTGTTGCTATTGGAGCAATGTGATTCATTTTTTGTTGCTAAATTAGATTGACTATTTTAAACTGGATAAAAAGTACCATTTCTATTTTTATATAAGAGAGAATATTGTAATAAACATTTTGACACAAACTAAAAATGATGATAAATAAGCGCTTTCTTATTTACAAAAACTGCATGATAAATTATCATAATTAACATATCTCCTGAGTATACTGCATATTTCTGTATTAAATTCTATGCTAATTTTAAATCATTTAATTGATTTCTTTTAAGTTAGTGAAAACTCGCTTAAATTTTTAAATATATCTACTAATATTAATATTAAAGTACTGTGAACGTGTAGAAGGAGATTTTATCTTTAATAGTTAAATTGACAGTAGAGAAATAAATTCTGTGTAGAATTAAAGTAAAGTAGAATCTACAGCAGTTATTAATATTAGTGGGTGTAGAAAAAATAAAATTATTATCAATAGGTATTTGGTTATAATAAAAATTCTCCCCTTTTTTATAATAATTTTGCTATTTAATTATTGCAATGAATTAATATTGCCAAATTTTAATACTAAAATTATTGCATCAGAAAGGTTTTGTCTTAATAGATTAGTTAATAAATTTATACCAATTAATTATTCGTGTAAGCTTTAAGATTGCAGTAATAATTTTTTTATAGAAAATATCTAAAAAATTATCATTTTTCCTCAGAATCAATTTTATTATTTTCTTATTGATGTAGTTATATATTCTTGCAAATGTATTTCATAACATTATGAGATTATGTTTACAAAAACTAAAAGCTTCCATTAAAGTAATTATAACCATTGACTTTTAAATAATCTTCTATATGTTATCACTTATAACATATCAAGCAATGAAGCATTTGATAGCATTGAAAAGCTTCTGTATAAACAAATAAGTTACTTGTTAGAGATAAAAAATGACTAATTATAAATAAATTGTTACAAAAATCTCTTCAGATATTTATTCCATGTATTAAAAATAAAATATCTAAAATATTTACATTGGAATTTTCAAAAGAAAAAAGAATCATGCTTATTTTTTTTTAATTTATGACAATCAATGGTTTTTACCTTATAATTATAATGATTAAATTCTAGATCCAAAATTAAATAATTTATTTAAATGGACACTATTTTATGTGATACTAAAACAATCTAAACTGATATTTAATCAATCAATTTATATTCATTCATTCATCTATTTAGATCTGTTTTTAAATCCTCTTTCATCTTTGTGATTTTCTTGTCAGTCATATGGGTTACATGGAACCCTATTAGTAAACTGTAATTAATATTTTTATAGAATCAAAAGTTAAGACTTAGCTCAATATCATAAGGTCACTTTGATCTTTGTGTGATTTTGTGGACCATTTTTAGATATGTATCTGTATTTAACATATCAAAAGTTATATCTAGTTTACGTGCTGAATATTTTTAGTGATGTAAAAATTGCTCATTTATTTATATAAAAATATATTCTTAATTTATTAACTTGTATTTCTGAATTCTAGCTTTTCTATTGTATTAAAATTTAATTCTTGTACTTAGATTTTATGTATTGTAACTTTGTTAATGTGTTTTTAATAAAATATATAAAATTGTATTATTTTTCGCTATTTATTTCTTTTATAAAAGAGTTAATTAAGATGATGAGAAAAAATGTTTTGGAAAGCATTTTCAAAACATTTTTATACTTCTACCTTAAAAATGCTACTTATTGATAAATGTCTTGCAAAAATGCAAGTATCCATCGATTTCCAAAAATATTTTCTTAATTTTATTAAACTTTGATAATGAAATACTGATTTATTTATTTATTTTTATTTTTAACATGTATTTAATACATTTTTGAAAAAAACACTTGTAATATTAACATCACTATATATATATATATATATATATATATATATATATATATATATATATATATATATGCTGTATAAAAGAGCCTATTACGAGGGTCACTCTGAAATTTTTGAGATACAACTAGGTTTTTAAAGTTATACTTACAAAATTTTAGGTGTGTTCAAAGTAGTCTCCTCCAGCATCAATGCACTTTTGTAGACGAATTTTTCACAGATTAAATGCCTCAAGCCATTCATTTCTTCGATTAGATGAAAAACATGCATTTATAGCCACATCAATCTCTTCTTCTGAATGAAAACGACGTTTATTTAAGTTCTTTTTTAGATTAAAGAATAACCAAAAGTCGCACATAAGCTGAATACGGTGGATGTTCGATCACTTTAATTTGTTTTTGTTTAAGAAACTCAACTGTTAATCTGGCTGTATGTCAAGATGCATTGTCATGGTGAAGTATTGGTCCATTAACATTCAGTTCTTGTAGAATTTTTGGAAGACATTTAATGGTATACCAGTTTATTGTTACTGTTTTATGTCCTTCCAACTTGATGGCTTTCTCCAATCCCGTACTTTTGAATAAAACGTCATACATCACTTTTTTCAGTGGGAGTTGTTTTTTTACCATTGTCGGCGTGGGATCATCTTTAAAGACCCATACTTTGCTTTCTTAGCGTGTTGGACCGTCTTCTTGTAATTTGAATATTCTATTATTGATATGTAATTCTTCATGAATAATTTTGGGTATGGCTGCGGATCCAATGTTAAGTTCCTTCTGTATCATTTGATAGTTACAGCGATTATCATCCATTAACATTTTTCGTATGGCAGACACATTATCCGGGATGACTGCCAACGGCGGCCTTCCTGTGTGTTCTTCATCCTGAAGAAAATTGCGACCTCTTCTAAATTCTCCAAACCATCTGAATACAGTAGCACGAGCTGGAGATTCATCACCAAAATGCTAATTGCTAATTGAACGCATTCTTCTTGATTTAATCCTGCTTTGAAATCGTAGAAAATCATAGCGCGAAAATGTTCTCGCGTCAACTCCATTTTCTCTTCTGTTTAAAATTTATTCCACGCTAAGCAAGTTGAAGTAAGTCAGTAAAAAATCATCTTCTGTCTTAAAATATTTTGTACTTTAAAATTAAACCGTTATTTTTATATTGTAAATTTTCGTCTGCGCGTGTCTCAAAAATTTCAGAGTAACCCACGTAATCATAAAGGATACTTTATATATTTCACTCTTAAATTATTTTCCTTAAATGAATACTACATTTGGTATTACTAAAGTATCTTAATTAAAATGTTAAATATGTATTTTGATTTTTAACCAAAATATTATAAAATGTAGGATTATGTTTCAGTATTCAGAAATGGAATGTTTAAAATGCAAGTTTATTTATACAAGGAACTTTTTTTCAAGAAGTTAGAAATTTATGTCAGGGCAATCAGAAATAGAAAGTTAAAAAGACGAATTCAAACTAGAAGCAACCCAAACTATTAATGATAGTTATTATGTATTTAAAAAAGGGTAAAACATTCTTTGCTTCGGAATAAAAAATGCTGGTGAATACCCAATTATTAAGGTCTGAAAATTCCAGCTTCGGCAATGTTAATGAAAAGTTCTATTCTACTTTCTTTACAATTTTTTACTAAAAACAAATAAAAAAATAAAGACATTTCTTAAACGAAACAAATATCAGGAAAGTACTTTATTGTAGTACATGCATCATTGATAATCAAATAATAATGATAAATTTTTGGAACACATAATCAAATTGCGTTTCATGGAGTAAACAATGTCTACTTGATAATAATTGTTTGTATGAAAAAAATTAAAAATTTCTTAAGATAATCATTAAAAATATATTATTGATTACATTAAATGGTATCAAATATAATAAGTAATTAATAGCAATTATTTTTTTTTTAGTTCTAGCCGATTCTCTTAGTCTTTTGATTTTAAAAATATTTCACCGATTTTCCAAAAAGTAGTTTTGTTTGAACAGAAATTCGGATTTAATTGAGGAAATTTTCTTAAGATTACAACAATTTGTTGAATTATGAATATCTCTCTCTCACACACACTAATCTTTTATTAATTTTATAGTTTTCTAGAATTATAGTAATTTCTTAAAACACTCTCACTGGTCAAAGTATCTGGAAAAGAAAAGGTTTTTCTTGTTTTATATTATATAGAGAAAGCCTACCAATGAACTCAGTGGGCGAGTGGTCAAAGCACGCGATCCAAACCCAGAGGTTGCGAGTTCGATACTAGCCACGGCTGTTGTATCCAAAGTATGGATTTTTTTATGTTTGTTTCCTTAGTTATTGTTTCCTTACATTTTCCAACATTCTAGACCTTTCTTTGTTATGTTAATTAGTTGTTTCTCGGATATTCTGTTACTGTATAAAAGCTTATACCCACTAGTCGTGGGCAACTTCTCAACCTTAAGGTTACAAGTCGCTACTTTCCTTCAATAAACTTGTTTGTTTAAAGCCAGCGGTGTATTCACTTAAATCTTCGTGACAATATCAAAATAATGTATTCAGGTGTATTGTTAGCATTCTTCTGTTTTATGTTTTCTTCGGGATGCCTAACTCATTTTAAAACTTGTATCAATATTATACTAAAAATATCACATCTTTACCAGAATTGTCAACATGATCCAGTTTCATATATAAGTAAATCAAATTCCATTGGGTTTATTGAAGTTTGATCTGGATTCACCATTTATATCGAATAGACGAATGGTTAGCGCTCTTTCATTCGGTTCAACAGTTCGTGGACTAGAATCCTACCTTGGGTGTGGATATTTGTAGAGGTTTGGAACCCGCTTTAAACCGTAGGTCTCGATCTAATTAGCCCTCATGTGCATAAAAAAAAGACCGTTGAGCGACAAACAAACTGAACCAATATAAAATTATGTCACCTTGATTTACAAAAAGTTTCTGTGTACTGGTTATTTTATTTATAGCTACTGGACACAGCGCATTTACAATCTCTTCTCGTGAAAACGGATAACGAGTTATTAATATTGTTCATAATAAATCGAAATGGATAAAAGTCAGATTCTATTGAATATTCACTTTATTTATTCTTAAAAATAATTGTTAATAATTAAATGGTTGCTGATCGCTTGCTATTAAGGAATTCTGCTAAACGCTTTCTCAATAGTGTCTCCGTCGGCTAAATTAAACGAACTTTCGCCATTTATTTCCGAGACCTGAAAAAGAGAGTCACTCCCGTCGTCTGAATCTTGCTGCGTTTCTGAATTTCGAATGTCTTGGATGGTGTCCTCCAGATCAGCCAACGACATCATGTGGAAGGGGAGACCCACCATGATGGATGCACCTACCAGGCCCGTCACCAAATTGTATTTCACAACCTGAAAAAAAGGTTTCGAAATTGAAACTTAAAACAATTTTTTTCCAACATGCTGTTTGGCTTACGCATATTAAGTTAAACAACAGATATTAATTAAAAGCAACTTTTTTGAAAATAGATTGATATTTTTTTTTTTTTTTTTTTTGAAAAGCTGGCCAACTGCTTGCGTTATCTTCAAGTTCAAATAGGTTTAGATTGTATAAATTGTATTTCACTATGGCTTTTGTCATGCTTGAAAAAGCGATAGTGTTGATTTTTCTCTTGTTATAAAAATCTTCTGAAGGTTTCGTTAAAATGAATGAACTCGTACCATAGAAGTGAATGCGGTATCATTAATAAAGCATTAACGTTAAATGTTAAAAATATTTTGATAATATTTGTGTATGAGGACTGAAGTTGTTTCATACATGATGAAAGTAATGATGTTTTTATTGTGTGAAATCAATAGTTTGTGTTTATAAATTTATTGCCGTTAAAGATTATTAAATTAAAAAAATAACTATGCATACTGATATGTTTTGCACTAAAAGACTTAAGATTCGAAATGCTTTTCTGATAACAGGGCCTAATTTAATCTAATTGAGGCCCATTGCAAAAAATCTTTTGGCCACCCTCTGATCCACAACAACGAACTTTCTATTCGATTCGGTAATCGGTTCTATTAGACTGACAACGTAAACTTTCTATTCGATTCGACGTAATCGTAAACTTTCTATTCGATTCGGTAATCGATTCTATTAGACTGACAACGTAAACTTTCTATTCGATTCGGTAATCGATTCTATTAGACTGACAACGTAAACTTTCTTTTCGATTCGGTAATCGATTCTATTAGACTGACAACGTAAACTTTCTATTCGATTCGGTAATCGATTCTATTAGACTGACAACGTAAACTTTCTATTCGATTCGGTAATCGATTCTATTAGACTGACAACGTAAACTTTCTATTCGATTCGGTAATCGATTCTATTAGACTGACAACGTAAACTTTCTATTCGATTCGGTAATCGATTCTATTAGACTGACAACGTAAACTTTCTATTCCATTTGGTAATCGATTCTATTAGACTGACAACGTAAACTTTCTATTCCATTTGAGGAATCTTCTGATGTTGTTGCACCAGCATAATTCCCTGTACTTTGCCCTGATTTGGGCTCGACCAGTTAGATAGAAGTAATTGGTCGGAGTCTCCGTGAAGCAGGGACCAGGCAGATGACCCCTAATACTTGGCCTACCACCCCCAGAGGTATCATTTCACTTGGAGGACATTGCGACTACGCCTAGCTTTAACGTGCCCTAGCCGCCATTAGTAAACACTATGGATCATCGGTTGAGCCCGGATTCGAACTCGCTACTTTATATAATGAGAACGACGCTCTAGCAAACCAGGCCACCGCGGCCCGGCCCTTCTGATGTGGAGGCCGGGGGCAGCTGCCCAAATATTCTCCTGCCTTAGTCATCCTCCCACTAGTACCATGAAAAAAAAAAGAATATATGTTTTAACCCGTAAGTGTCACATAGAATAATAAGAAAGCAATAAATACAGTCAGGAATTCGTACTCTGAGTTAGTCTCCAAGAATAACTGAAAATGGCAAATTGTTATAATGGTCATTACCACATTTTCACGAGACTTAAAAAATTAGACAGTTAATTACACAAGCTAGCATTCAGATAGTTAGAATTGATTGCTGTGTTCTCGCATTTTGAATTTCATCTTTCAGATAAATCTATGTAGATGGGCTCTATCATCACACTCGACATTGCATGGCTCTGGAATGGAAAGTTCATAAAAAAAAAATCTTGACGATTCGAAATGCCGAACTTGATTGAGAACTTTTCTTTTAAAAAAACTCGAGGGGCATTAAGATTTAGAAAGGTGCCCAGTAAGCTTAATTCGTCCAGAACGCGTGTAAGAAATAGGTTCTTGTAATTAGATATTCACCATTTGAATTTGTCTTTGAATACATAAGAAAAATATTAAAGCCAAAGCATAGTGTATGTTCAATAAAGTAAATTTCGTTCCATTGAAAAAATACAAAAATCATATGCTTAGTAATACATTCAGCGCGAAAGCAGCTTAAATGGAATTACTAAAATTTTATTAATCGTAATTTTTTATAAAATTAATCAAATGCTAAAAGAAAAATAATAAAGTGAAAATGCGAAATATAGTAAACAAATGGAACATATATTCAATAGATAGTTCAAAATTTAAAAATAAACGTAGAATAAATGGAAATTGAAACGATGTACCAACATGGCCAGCTTCTTCAGGGGGTGTTGACCATATTAGCACAATTTGCATTGGGGTGTATTGGTCTTCAGTCTGGAACCAATGCAGAAAAGCCATACTTTGTGTCAATATGGTCAACACCCCTGAAGAAGCAGGCTTTGTTGATACAGCGTTTCACTTTCTCTTTTATTCTACGTTTCTTTTAAATTTTGAACTATCTATTGAATATATGTTTACTGTATTTCGCTTTTTCACTTTATTATTGTTCATTTAGCATTTGAATAATTTTATAAAAATAATATCATATATATATATATATATATATATATATATATATATATATATATATATATATATATATATATATATATATATATATATATATATATATATATATATATACATATATATTAGTGTAAAGCAATGGTGTTCAGTCCATTTGAAATGCTGGTAAAATTGTGATTTTATTACTAAGGAAAAGCTGCCTGATAAAAAATATGTAAATATAATTGGAGAATTGATTGGTTATATTCTGGTTTGATTACTTTGTGGATTGAATTCAGTCTACGAGCCTGTTACATTGTCAGACTGCTGATCAAAAATATCAAGATTTCTTACAAGAATATCAATTTTGAATAAATAAAAATAAGGAATTTTTGCAGATTCATTATAAATGTATAAAATCAAACATTTTAACATGAATTTTGAAAAAAAGTGCAATATAGTCATTAAATGGAGAGGGAAATTGAAAACGATATAATAAAATTAAGTACTGCCTATAATATGATGATCTTGTTTAATAATATTTATTACTACATTTTACATCATTAAAAAAATACTTGCTATTTCGTTGAATTACTTTATTATAGTTACTGTATTTATGTCAAAATTTTCTTTATGTTGTAATTTTAAATTTGTTTATTAAAAAGTATCTAATTAAACTCGTAATTTTTTAACTACGCTACTGATTTATATTTTATTGTATTTATTTTGATATCAATTTATATATATATATATATATATATATATATATATATATATATATATATATATATATATATATATATATATATATATATATATATATATAATGTCTTTTTTGTTATCGTGTTTAGAAAATGCCTTTCATATTCAAAATAGACCGCTGTGACTAGTTGTGTTTTAATAATAATCTGACTATTTAAATTTTCATTGGATTGGAAGTTTTTAATTTGATCTATTTTAATTTCCATTGCCTTTTCTTCATTAAATTAGCGATATAATTCTATTGCAGTTTCACTATACTTAAAAGGGGCAGGGCATTTTCTACGAATAACGGTTATTTTACCATATTCTAAAGTACACAAAAGAGACATCGGAATTTTTATTTTATAAAAAAAATTCTTTTCTTTCATTTTTAGAAACATTATGTAAACAAGTTATAAAATTAATAAGAAAAAATGCGAAATAATATTGTTAAACAAATATGATCCTAAAAACTTATATGTTCTTAAAAATGTTCATATTTTCAGAAAATAAAATCAAGATGCTTACTGTAAATAAAATATAAACAGTGATTTTTTTTTTTAAATTTAGTGAAATTTTCTGTCGATGTAACTGAAAATCTTCGTCTATAGCAGTATAAAAATAAAAACTTTTAACTACCTATATTCTCTCACAAGAATTATTGCTAAACTTTGAGGAAAAATGATGGCTTTAAAGACAATGGAATTTTTAAATTTCCTAACAAATTAAAGAAATCCGAAATAGGTAAAAAAAAAAATTGCTATGAAAAATTCATTTGTCAAGACTTTAGCGAAAACAATATAAAGACTTAACAAAGAAATAATTTTAAAAATTACGAAAATACAAATGGAATTCAATATTTCAAAATTACAAAAAATACTGAAAACCGCAAAATAATTTTTCATTTTATGTATGACTTGCGATTTTATTGTTCTCACCGTTCTACTGCTGTTACGCGAAAACAAAATATAACAAGATTTATTACAGTCTAAAAATTATTGTGTGTTATCTTTACGGACATGCTGAAAGACGGAAAAATGAATAAAATGAATAATGATTTTGAATTCTAAAAATGTGTCTCCTTTTTTTTTTGGTTAATATAGATAAAAAAAAGAAATTACATTTTAAGCATTAAATTAATTAAAAACAATAAACTAAGTTATAAAGGTTATTATTTAATTTATGTTAAATAATAAACTTTAAAAAAAACAATAAAATGTCGTTTTCTGAACTGTTTCATGAAGATGAAATAAAATTTTGGAAAGTATTAAAAACATGTGTAATAAAAAAATTTAATTTCGCAATAAAAATGTTGATATGTTCTTTATGTATGTATATATATATATATATATATATATATATATATATATATATATATATATATATATATATATATATATATATATATATATATATATATATATATATATATATATACTTTGATTGTAAATATATATTCTCTGACTTTCTGGAGGCCATTAAAGGAGGTAAAACGAGACTTGCCCAAGACATCAACGCTCTTCTGTTCCCCATAGTTGCAAGGGAGAAAACCTGCACCATCCAATGGGTCCCAGCACATGTTAACATCGAGTGAAATGAACAGGCGGACTCCCTCGCCAAGGAGGCTAGGAATATTAATCTCCCTCCCACGACTACCACTTGCTTCGATGCAAACGCCGTCGCAGAGCATCAGCTCTGCGGGGGTCTACGGAAAAAAAGGTGCCTACCAGAGCTTAATCCTAACATCACCTCTACCATCAGCAGAATGCGGACTGGGCACATGAGGGGTGTGAAAATCATGCCCGACGGATCTAGAACCTACGCAGAATGCAGGCACTGCACAGGAGTTCCGCTGGATCCAAGGCATCTCTGTTGCCTCGACCCTCTTCAACATCGACCCCAACTGCTGCCATGACACCCTTTATACGGAAAAAGCTGAAGATGTGGCAAGGGCAGTGCTCCATGCCTTTAGTCCCATATGACTTGTCTTTTTTACCTTTTCTTTTCTTTTTTTTTTTCTTTTTGCACTTATCACACGACAACAACATATATATATATATATATATATATATATATATATATATATATATATATATATATATATATATATATATATAATTTTTAATATAATAATTCATAATTTAAAAGCAGTCTGCAGTAGAGTGTTAAGGCATTGAATGCAAAACACCAATACATTCCAAACAGCATTTATTTTAAGAAAAGATTTAATAACGTTAATTTGTTCATCCGTAACATAGGTGTGACCTTGTTGTTGTTGTTACTTATGACACTTGGACAAGTCAAGCTCGCTATGCCGTTGGCTATGCGAATTTATGTCAATAGAAAGCGTCTTTCGTTTTGGGTAAGAGCACCACGAAGGTGAAAGTACGACTTTGCTCTATTAAGGTGCCTCGTAATTTTGAGTCACGGTCATGTGACGAGGCCACACCTGAGCTGGCACCCTCCTCTCCACATCCACGCCACACCAGCGGAAGGACTTTGGACGTCAAAGATTAACGGGGACACGTCCCCAATCCACGGAGTTAAAGCAACCCAGTGAAGGAGAGTACACCGTGGTCACCCTCCCAACCACTGCCCGCGGCAAATGATGCTTCACTTTGCTGAGCTTACGGGAAGCGGCGTGAAGCTACTGAGCCACCGGAGCTCAGGTGTGACCCTTACCGTGGTTGGCAGACATCTGTGTTTTAGGACTTCAGTATAGGAGTAAAATAAGGGAACATTCATAAATTTAGAATTGTATTAAATAGGTTACATTATCAAAGAACCTTTATTCTGTTAGCTTAACTTATCTTAAATTTAATATTACACACACACACACACACACACACACATATATATATATATATATATATATATATATATAATTGCTTACTGAAGAAAAGTTACACATTTTAATTAATTTAGAAGGAAGAAAATTTAATAGAAATTGCTAAAAATCGCTAATGTTACCTTGTAAGTTACGTCCTCATCGCTGTCATCATAGGAGAGTAGAAGTCCGATGATTAAGCCGATGAGCGATGGCACCAGAAAGAGATGGAAGGTTAAGAAAGCTGTCCACACCTTATAAGCGAATTCTATTTCTTGGTGAGTCTTCTCAGAAGAAAAAAATGAAACATTTTTACAATCATGACATTTTCATAATTTGAAAGTACTTTGCATAATAGAAGAAATACTATAAGAAAAAAGCACTGAATTGTTCCGTACAGTTGGGAAATAATATTGCAGTATTTAATGTGTGGGTGTGATGCAAATTAACAATTATTATTCATGAAATCAAACCGACATGAATAATTTAAAGTTAGCATTACTTATAAAAATTTTGTTCTTTGAATTTCATTTTTAAATTTAAAGTATAAAACGCACACAAAATATTAGTAATTTGGTGAATAAATTATAATTCATTAAAAATTATTTCAGAATTGGCCTACGAGAAAAATTGATGCTGAAATTTTTGAAATACGCGCAGACGTGAATTTACAAAATAAAAATAAAACGGTTTAATTTTAAAATACAAAGTATTTTAACACAGAAGATGATTTTTTACTGACTTACTTCAACTTTTTTAGCGTGGAATAAATTTTAAACAGAAGAGAAAATGGAATTGACGCGAGAACATTTTCGCGCTATGATTTTCTACGATTTCAAAGCAGAATTCAATCAAGAAGAATGCGTTCAACGGTTGCAATTAGCATTTGGTGATGAATCTCCAGCTCGTGCTACTGTATTCAGATGGTTCAGAGAATTTAGAAGAGGTCGCAATTTTCTTCAGGATGAAGAACACACAGGAATGCCGCCGTCGGCAGTAATCCCGGATAATGTGTCTGCCATACGAAAAATGTTAATGGATGATAATCGCTGTACCTATCAAACGATACAGAAGGAACTTAACATTGGATCCGCAGCCATGCACAAAATCATTCATGGAGAATTACATATGAAAAAAGTAGTTTGCCGTTGGGTTCCTCATAATCTAACTGAGTATCAAAAAGAGGAGCGTGTCAGAATCAGTAAAGAAACTCTTAATATGCTGAATGATGGTGGCCACCGCATCATTTCTAAAATTGTAACAGGTGATGAAACGTACATACCATTTTTTGACGTTCCAACACGTCAAGAAAGCAAAGTATGGGTCTTTGAAGATGATCCCTCGCCGACAATGGTGAAAAAACAACGCGCACTGGAAAAAGCGATGTATGCCGTTTTCCTCAGAAGTACGGGATTGGTCAAAGCCATCAAGTTGGAAAGACAGTAACAGCAAACTGGTATACCACTAAATGTCTTCCAGAAATTCTACAAGAACTGAATGTTAGGGGACTAATGCTTCACCATGACAATGCATCTTCACATACAGCCGGATTAACAGTTGAGTTTCTTAAACAAAAACAAATTAAAGTGAACGAACATCCGCCGTATTCACCTGATCTAGCTATGTGCGACTTTTGGTTATTCTTTAATCTAAAAAGAACTGACGTGGACGTCGTTTTCATTCAGAAGAAGAGATTGATGTGGCTATAAATTCATTTTTTCATCTATTCGAAGAAATGAATGGCTTGAGGCATTTAATCTGTGGAAAATTCGTCTACAAAAGTGCATTGATGCTGGAGGAGACTACTTTGAACAC
This sequence comes from Latrodectus hesperus, assembly GCA_037975125.1. NCBI lineage: Eukaryota > Metazoa > Arthropoda > Arachnida > Araneae > Theridiidae > Latrodectus > Latrodectus hesperus. The sequence continues at coordinate 3,900,816 of JAJQOW010000018.1, read as the reverse complement.
ACCTAAAATTTTGTAAGTATAACTTTAAAAACCTAGTTGTATCTCAAAATTTCAGAGTGACCCTGGTATCTAGAAATCCAATAAAGAACTGACAAATGACATTATATTTGAAGAAAAAAAACATTTTTAAGTAGAAGTAGAAATTTATTTTTACTATTCAGAATTCATTAAAAACTGCTTCTGAATACTAAAAATAAATTTCTACTTCTACTTAAAAAGGTTTTTTCTTCTTCTTCTTCTTCAAATAATGACATTTGTCAGTTCTTTATTGGATTTCTAGATATTATGCATCAATTTTTCTCGTAGGCCAATTCTGAAAGGGTCAATTCTTTCAAATGTTAATTTAGCAGAATTTTTTAAATCTAGATAAATTTATTTTGCTTATTTATAATAAGCTTCATTTAAAGAAAATAATATTCACATGATTCTTTTCAAACAAAGGTGCAAATTAACTTCACAAAATTATGCACTGTTATGCATTTGAATATCGACCTTAACTTTAGTTGCCGTCAAATATTGATTTTTTTAAAAATTCTGTGAAATCTGTGTATTGCTAGAATAAAAAATATTTTGAAGCTCAAATTATGCAAAAAAAATTCTATCAATTAATTTCAATATAGGTGTGTAACGTAAGTACCCCATCTTCCAACTGTTTCATTTATAAACTCAGCAACATGTGGAAGTCTTATACACAGTGTTACCTTCTAAAATACTAGTTCATTATAAACAAGATTTTCATTAAAATATTCATAAAAGTTAAACAGTGAACCATATTTGGTTCACTCAATTTGGTTCAGTTACAGTGAATCTCTAAATGGAGATATTTTTACATTCTCAAATAATCCGCAATATGAAGTATATTTTAACACACATATGAAGGAATAAATTTGAATTGAGAAAAATAGTTATTGGCATAACTTTTCACGATGTTTTTATTTTCAAAACAATATTTTATCAAATTGAATAGAACGAATATTTTTTTTATCAGAAATACAAATATATGTATTAACCAGATTTATTAAAATCTATTGGTTTTATAAATGTTATTATTATTACGGTTAAAATTTTAACTACTTAGCTGACCAATTTTTAAAGGTTGGTACAGTGAGGATAAATCTTTTAAATACTTAGATATTTAAAAATAATTTGCAAATTTCAAATTAATAATGTGAGTTGTATTAATCCATGATGGCCCTTATAGGTTGAGCGATTATGTCAAAATACTAAAGTCAACCCTCACTGTAAACAATCAGTTCTTGAAAGATTATTTCCTTGAGACTTTAAAGATGCCCATCACATTTGAAAACTATATTAAGAGAGTTTATGTACGTTAAATGTTTTTAGAGGAGCCCGATGTTTCTTTGCTTGTGCGTGCGCAGAGAAAAAAAGAAGCTATGGCGTAGCCCTCACAACCCAAGGCTGGTTTAAATTGAGCAGAATTTTAATTTAGTGGATCTTAACACGTTAAAACTGATTAAATTTTTTTTTTGAAATTTATTAAGCAAAAGAAAATTCTTACATGGGAAAAACAGAAGATGTATGAAGCTTGGCTCAACACTCCTGGTCAAACCCACGCTAAAAGAATGAACTGTGAATCATCAGCGAGGATTGCCTCTGATATTCTAAGATGCTCTAGGCAGAAGATACGTTTAATCGCAGGCTTCATAACTGGGCACTACTATTTCAGAAAACACCTCCATAAAATGGGACTGTTTCAGCAAGACCCTATCTGCAGGAAATGCCATACGCAAGAGGAAACGGCTTAGCATATCATTTACGAATGCGAGCCTCTTGCCCTCCCTACATTAATTTCTTTAGGAATCATCCATACTAGAGAGTTACACCTAGACTCTATTACAGGGTTATCGGACTTTATTAATAAAGTGGGTGACCCGAGCAACTGGAACTAGAAAACAATGGGTTTGTAGTTAAGGGTACAAAATGCTGATAAAAGCAGAGGTGCCCAATGGCATACAAACCCAACTCTAAGAAGAAGAAGAAGCAAAAGAAAGAAAAAGTTGCTTACTCTTTTGATGATTATTCTTGTTATAATTTTGGGCGGTGATTCCATTTCCGTTTCAGGGTCTGAAGGTGGTATTTCTGTATCCTCTTCTTCCAGGAGGCAAAATTCTTCACCTAAAATTTTATAATATATACATACATATACCTTTTTGTGAAAAATTCGAGAGGCACTTATTTTAGCTTTAAAATGAAAAAGCGCTCGTAAAAAATGGCACATAACATCTAGATTACGCTTTAAAGTTAAAGAGCTTACTATTTTAACATTTATGCATGTGATTATACTGTTAAATAAACCTTAAAAAAGAAAACATAGCAGGTTTTGATCCAATTTTTAAGGACCTCTTTGTTATCGAAGGAAACGCCCTTCGTATGGTTTGACAAGGAGCGGAAAAGATGGTAATATGTCGGTTTAATTTCCGGAAAATACGGTGGATGCTGAAGGACCTCCCATTCGAGCTCTTGGAGTGCGGCTTTGATGACTTGAGCAACGTGGGGCTTGGCGTTATCGTGAAGGAGTATGGTTTGACCATGTCCATCATGTCTTTTCAGTCAAATAGCCGCATTCACGCGGTGTAGCTGGGCAATGTAGAGCTCCTTGTTGACTGTGGCATTCTTTTCGAGCATTTACTAGTGCACCAAGGGGTCCTTCAAAACTGGCTCAACTACTTTATTGATACCAGACCCGGCGATTTTCGGTGGAACGGCGTCAACAAATGGGTCGAGAGGTGGGAAGAGGTTGTAAACAGCAACGGTGAATATATAATGGATTAACTTATTGATATAATTATTGTTTTTTGTTTAAATAAAAGTCTTTGGTAAAAATGCCATTAACTTATTCCCCAACTTAATCTTATCTATCAAATAAAATGTATATGAAGTTCGCCTTATTTTAATACTGATTTCAATTTCAAAAGCTCGTTAATATTGGCTATATTGCTTCTATATTTTGAACTAATATTCACATTTAGCTTTTATTGGATTTCCTTTTAATAATTGGATAATATAATTTATTTCGGTAAATAATCTAATTAATTTTCCTTGTTTATTTCTCTTATTACACTAAGAAAAATAAGCAAGTAAGTAAGAGTGCGTGTGCTAAGTTTTAAGTATTGACAAGACAAAATCATATATTTGTATTATTTAAAAATTGTACTTTTTTAAGTATTGTCCATATAGTATTGCTGATGTATCTTTTAACAATTTTAAATTAACATACAAATAAAAATTTTCCATTATTTTAGATGGGCCGAATTCGAAATTATGGCTCCACTTCTGCTTAAGCTGCCCTTGGAATTTGGTCCTTTCTCTGCCTTTTAGGTAAATGCAATTATGAAAAAAATTTTATTGTGTATTTTTTACCATTTTCATAATTTTAGCTGGCTAAACTGAGTATTACGGACAGACCTCGCAGAGCGACTTCAAATCAATAACTGTTTTTGTTATGAATAGTGATGAATCATGAATTAAGAACTTATTACTGTATTATTAACTCAAAATTTGATTTAATATTCATTCTTATTTTGATTTTTATGTACTTGTAAAAAACTTCGGCCGTATTACTCAGTTTTACCTTTTAGCTAATGCCTTTTAGCACATTTCATGGATTAATGAATATTTAGTAATTAAAGTGCAGTTTTACCCAAAAATAATGTTTATTATTGGATATTGAGATAAGAATATAATCAAGTCTTTAACCAAGTATTTTCTTAAATAATTCTATCTATTTATTTTAGAGAAAAAGTTAAATTTTATAAAATAACCCATGCTTATTTAATTTAACATCATTACAAACAGGTAATTAACTGAAAGAAATAAAATGTCCTTATATAAATATTAAAGTTGGATAATAGCAGGGACCACACCTTGGTGCGAATGATTTTGGTTGGCGATAAATGCGGCTTGCACCAATCTTGATGACCCCACTTTGATACACTTAGATTTAGTAAACCAAACTACGAGTATTTTTGGAATATAGTTCTGGCTTGGCGCTTTTTTCAGTTTCTCGCCAAGGGTGTGGGCTATCCTAGTATTTTACCAATATTAATGTAGTTAGTTTCCTTTAAATTTCGTAGCACTATATATTTTGTGGCACAGCTGCCGTATAATCCATGGTTCCAAATTCTGAATTTTTTTGGCGACGAAGAAATGTTACCAAGATGACGTTCATGACGTGCGCGATGACGTAAATACTAGGGTTACCAAAATAGAATATTTTGCATAATTCTTATAGGTTTCCATATGTATGACGCAATAAAAACAAAATTGCCAGATACATAAGAAAATCCGACAAAAAATCGCCAATCTCAGAATTTGGCATCCTGGATAATACGGCAACTGAGCCTATTTTGTCCTATAAATGATGAAAATAAACTATTTACTTTGATTTCGATGCGCCTCTGAAATTACTTCTTTTTCATTTGGATCCTTTTCTGCCTTGTCATTTTTTATAATATTTAAGAGTGATATCGCCATATTAAAATTTTGAATGAAAATTTTGTCTGTTAAATAAGCTATTAATTTTGTAAATTCAATTTATCATTGACATTATATAAAGTGGAATAAATTTGAACAAAACAAATCTAACTAGTGCGTGCCAAAAAGTTAGGTTATTGACGCATATTTTTGGCTACCTGTTTCTGCCAACCAAAATTTTAAAATTCAGTCAATTGCTTCATAATTTTAAACCTGGGTCAATGAAGGTAGACACCCAGATGGCAGCAGCAGTCCTTTTCAATCCCATATAACACAAGCATAAGAAAAAGTTCAATTTTTGTATTTTTATGAGCGTAGATTTTTTTATGACCTAAAATCTACTTTCGTCAGTCCAAAAACAAAAATTTCGGTATACAAATGCTTGATTCGGCCTATTCTCACTTATTCATCTGAAACGTGGACATTGACTGAGAAGGACAAAGAAACCATCTCCATTTTCGAAAGAAAAACTTTAAGAAGCATCTTCGGTGGAATAAAATGTGAGAATACTTGGCGAAGAATAACTAATTTTGAGCTCTATAAACTATATAAAGAACCTGATATTGTTAAATTTATCTCAATACAGAAATTAAAATGGGCAGGACATTTGAGACGGATGAAAGACAGTCGGGTGACAAAAAAATTTTCTTGGCTCGCCCCATTGGCACCAGAAGAAGAGGACGACCGAAACTCCGATGGCGTGACTGCCTTGAAAACGACCTAAAAACACTAAAAGTGACAAACTGGATGACCTTGACAAAAAATAGGGGGTCCTGGTGAGGAAGGCAAAGGCCCACCCTGGGCTGTCAGGCCAATGAAGAAGAAGAAGAAGATCTTTTTATGATGTCAGTCTGCATTTGGACGAGATATCAAACTATCTGCCTCTAGTTCGTATGAGAGACTTTTTTCTGCATCATACTAAGTATGCAACACTTGTGCATCAGTGAAATAAAACACTCAAAGTTTCATTGAATAATTATTTATTTTGGGAAATGTGACAAATGTGTATTCAGAAACATAATTATGTTAAAAAGTTGAATTCACAAAATGTTTGAAAAGAGTCTCTATTGAAATTTATTTTTAAATATTAATTTTTATGTTCCATATTTCGATGAATTTTTTATGACATTAAATTTATTCTTTTTGATAATTATTATTAAAAATAAAATGCCAACATTAATCCAAAATAAGTAAAGAAACGACGACTCATTAGACAGATCATAGATTTGAGGCTATTTGACGTTTAACTTATCAACTATTGTCATCAATTAATAGTAATAATAATGATATGGCACAAATGTTGTATAACCCTTTTGCTCATTTTTGAGTTTGGTGAATTTTTTGGCAGAATTTACCATTTTTCTGGCAAACTTTGAATTTTCATTGCGTCAAGAAGCAAATTTTCTTTTTTAATAATCCTTATATTTTATAATTTATATATTTGTTACTAATTGGATTTAAATTATTTATTAATAAAGAATGACGTAATAATGGCATAATATTTAAGTCAGCTTGTGTAAAATTCTTTTAATTACAAAGATATATATACATACATATATATATATATATATATATATATATATATATATATATATATATATATATATATATATATATATATATATATATATATATATATATATATATATATATATATATATTATATTGGGTTGGCAACTAAGTAATTGCGGATTTCACTCATAGATGTCTTCAGTTGAATTTTTAGGTTTGCAGACGAAGTGCAAATGTAAAACACATTTTGTTACTTGCTAGCTGGCAATTCAGTTGTCAATCAGTAAAAAAAGTTTTTTTGATCGGTTGCGTAGTTTTCGTTTGGCGTTCGGTGAAAAATGGAAAATCAAAAGGAACATTTTCGTCATATTTTGCTTTTTTTATTTCCTCAAAGGGAAAAACGCATCGCAAGCTCATAAAAGGTTATGTGCTGTTTATGGTGACAAAGCCTTAAAAGAACGGTTGTGTCAAAATGGGTTTGCCAAATTTCGTTCTGGTGATTTTTCACTCAAAGATGAAAAACGCTCTGTTCGTCCAGTTGAAGTTGATGACGACCTAATCAAAGCAATAATCGATTCGGATTGTCACAGTATAACACGTGAGATTGCAGAGAAGCTTCATGTATCACATACATGCATTGTAAATCACTTAAAACAACTTGGCTATGTTCAAAAACTCGATACATGGGATCCTCACGAACTGAAAGAAACGCATTTAACGCAACGCATTAACAGCTGCGATTCGCTAAAGAAACGTAATGAAAATGTGATCCATTTTTAAAACGACTGATAACTGGTAATGAAAAATGCGTTGTTTACAACAATATCAAGCGGAAAAGATCGTGGAGCAGGCCAGGTGAATCAACTCAAACAACATCAAAAGCTGATATTCATCAAAAGAAGGTTTTGTTATCAGTTTGGTGGGATTACAATGGAATTGTCTACTTTGAACTCTTACCACTCAACCGACCGATCAATTCTGATGTCAACATTGAACTACTAACGAAATTAAACAATTCAGTTGAAGAAAAGCGGCCCGAATTGACAAATCGAAAGGTGTTATATTCCATCATGACAATGCAAGGCCACACACATCTTTGGTGACTCAGCAAAAATTATTGGAGCTAGGTTGGGATGTTTTGCCACTTTGTTTCGATCTTTACAAAACTCCTTGAATCGTAAAAATTTCAATAATGATGATGATGTCAAATCGTACCTGATTCAGTTTTTTCCTAATAAAACCAGAAGTTTTATGAACGTATTATGATGCTGCCTGAAAGATGGCAAAAGGTCATTGATAAAAATGGCCAATACATTACAGAATAAAGATTGATCATGAAAAAATTGTCTTTGCTTTTCTAAAAAATCTGCAATTACACAATTTTATTCATAATATTTTAGTTGCCAACACAATATATATATATATATATATATATATATATATATATATATATATATATATATATATATATAATATATATATATAATTTTTCATTTATGGATTAAATTTAAGTGTTTCACAGTGACGTAATTTAGGTTTGTGATATAATTGTGCAGCATGGCTCAAAATTAAAATTTCTCACCAAAACTCTCAAGCCAAAACAAAACCTAAAATATAAATACCTAAATAAGTAAATTAATTATTAATAATATAAATGCCAGTAGAGGAGTTAAATATTTGAATTGTTAACCTAAAAAAGCTCAAGAAAATATAACTTGAATGGATGCGTGAAAACGAACAAATATAAAAGCAATTTTCAAAGCATAAATTAACTTTCCAGTAATTAATAAGATAAGTAGATAGATTTTAATTTCAAAACATTTATATATCGTTGTAGAGCATTCTTAATAATATCTATCATTTTGGGACAGCGAGAAATACAGTTTGCAAAATAGTAAAAGGTGCCAAAAATTGATCAATTCAAAATCTCTCCAGAAGTGTGGCGACTAATTAAACTAAGCGGCAGTTGAAATCATTTGTGAAGTGTGAATTTTATTTAGAATTGTATAAGTGGGGATTCGCTTAAGTTCCCGACAAATATATATTCTGCCGGTGCACAATTTCATTCATAATATATTTGCTGTAAGGAAAGAAATATGGTGAATGTATAGTTTAAGGTGTCGCTTGACTACAATTGGCGATTTTTTTGTCACCAAAAATTTTTTCGGGCGTGTTTGAAAAAACAAAATGGCTTAAAAAATAATATAAAAAGATACACAGTTAAAAAAAATTACGTAACTTTTACAGATTAATGTATATTACTATATTCATCATTGCCCAAACTGATGCCAAACTGGCGAAAAACCAAAAGGGACACTTAAGTATAGACCAACTGGAAATAGTGATATTCATAAATAAATTCGTTATAAATATGTTGTTAACCCAAAATGTCGAATATTTTCACACTTTTTATTAGGTATATTCACCACAGATAAACGATATCTTAAAAGAAAGTGACAAGCATATAACTTTTCAAAAGTCACCAATAGTATAGGAGATTTGACTAATGTTCTATCAGTTACATTAAATATTATGATACTTAATTACGTATTAGCGTCATTGTAGTTAATTTTACTATTATCCACGGTACTATTATTTTTCAAATAAAACAGGAGAGTAAGAAACTTTACTTATTTTTGTTTTCATGTGTTGTTATATCTAGGCGGGATTATACTGTGGCACGCTAATTGGGCTTTGTGCAAAATTGACTGAGGTGACATTAATATATAAGTACTAATTTTATAGTATATGTAAACATTTCTTGTAATTAATTAAATCAAAACGCATAAATTAAAAAAAGTCTATGCTTGTTAGTACATTGAGATTTGATGACAGATAGTATTTGGAAGTACAGTATGATAGATAGTAATAAGAATTCCTGTGTTTATTTACTTATTTCTTGATTCGTTGATAATTTAAAATTATATTAGTCAATGGATACCAAAATTATAAACGATAATTAAATAAAATTATAAACCTTTGATCATATTTATTTTATTGCCATTTTATAATAGAAAAACAACTTATAAAAAAATCCCTTTTTTATGAATATGAAAAGTAAATTTTTTAATTTCTTCTAACAGTAGATCAGACAAATAAATTTTTAATTAAGAAATAAGATTTATAACATTATGAAACAGATATTATTAAAAAAAAGTTCGTTGGTATAATTCAATAATGTTTGTTATCACTGGAATTTCATTTGAGTTGCAACATGTAAAAATTCACCATTATAAATTATATATATATATCTATATATAGTACAAATACAATTTATATAATATCTAAAATAGCTTTTTTTAAGAGCATTTATATTCACGAAATCCGAATAACAAGGAAATTATTAACAGTTTTCTGAGAATTTAAAGCACAAATAATCATTGCTGTAAATAAATGAAATATTTCATACATATTTTACGTAAAATCAGTGATTATGTCTAAAAATATGGTAGACAGAAACAAAATAGTATTTTCATATTCCAACTGTTAATAGTGAAGTCTATAATAAATCATCACTATCATTTTAGAAATAAAATTCTAGGAAAAATTATTTCCTGTTTTCTTAACGAACAAAATATTATATTTTATTTTTGTTATGAATTTTTTTGAATCCTGTATTATAAAATAATTATTTTCATTGACTTAGGTTTATTTCTTTCGTAAATATTTTCATATTATCGTGAGCAACTTCGTTTTTATCTTTTAGTATGAAAGACGTAAGTCAAAGAAATAATTTTTTTATGTAATTTTATAAGCTTGGTAATTATTTCACTTATTTTAATTTAATTTATGTTTGTTTAATATATTTACAATCATTAAAAAATTAATTTTACTTTATATTCATCAACTTTAGAGGAAGATTTTGTAAGCAAAATTACAAAGTAATTTTATATGGTTATATATGGTTAAAACTATTTATCCAAATCTATTATATACATATTATTCTTCTTAACTGTGTGGCATTACAGCCCTATGCAGGCCTTAGTCTCCAATACAATTTTTTTAGTTGTATTGGTTTCGCAACAGTTGTTTTTTCCGGAGTGGGGTTGTTTATATATATATCTATATATCTATATCTATATCTATATATATATATATATATATATATATATATATATATATATATATATATATATATATATATATATATATATATATATATATATATATATATTTATATATATATATATAAATATATATATATATATATATATATATATATATATATATATATATATATATATATATATATATATATATATATATATATATATATATATATATATATATATATATATATATATATAGTTGACGCTAGTTTTTACGTACTTATCAAGACGCGAAAACAGTTCATAAAATAGGAAAAATTATTTCATTATTAAGATTTGAACTTTTTTACTTTATTACTTATTCTTTATAAATATAGATATTAAAAAATGATTGAAACTTTAAAGGTTGATTAAAATTTACTCAATTTACTACAAGCAAGAAGGTTAAAAATGATGATTGACAGAAATTGTAAAATTTAACATCAGCTCCTCAAAAGCTAGAAAATTATACGTAAGGCTTTATTAATTTACATTCGTAAACGTACAAATGAAATCAGAGAACCAAATGTGAATCATTTGTTTTTAATTTTCACAAGTAAAATAAAATTAGGCATAATGATAGAGATTTTTTTAATACAAATTATTAATAAAATAGACCAAAAATTTATTATTTCATTTTTAATGTTTGAATAATCAAAGCAATTTTGCTAAAATTATATTTCCTTTGCAGATTATCTTTTATCTAAGGTAATGGAGTACCATCTATTAAAATTATATTATATTAGAAAATCAGCTGTTAAAATATTTTTAGCAAAAGTGTAAAAGCAAAAGATCAAGAAAAAGCAAATTTAACATTGTGAATTAAATAATTATAATAGTTTTAAGGCTTTGAAAAACATTAACGCACAAGCTATTAAAAATTATAAAAATATTCTGTGTTTGTCATTTGAACTGTGTATATCAAATGATATAAAGAATAAATCGCATTTTATTCCAAATCAAAAATATTATATATGATTAAAAAAATGAATTTTTAATCAATATGTGATTAAAATAATTAAAAAGAAAGTTACATCTGAATAAAATACCCTGCACTAATAAATAACTGGTTTTTATGAAATCGTTTTAACAAGAGAATCTTGTGTGCGTAAAAAAATTACAATTTATCTCTTTACTTTTATATATCACTCTGATTAATATAATCAATAATACATAAAAATAAAGAGATAAATTGTGATTTTTTTAAAGTAACAAATCGTTTTAATCCTCTATAAATGGTCTTTTAGGAACACGAGGACAAATTTATCTCGGTTTAAATTAATATATGTTTTGAAATTTAATTCTATCGATAATTCTTGGAACAACTAACAAATTCATAAAATTTATTGTATATTCTTTCATTATGGTTGTGTTTGCCAGAAATTGACTACATCAAATCAAATTTAACTGTATATATATACATCAAAGGAATGTGCATTTCTCAAAAAAATAATAATAAATAAAAAATAATAGCCAGAACATCTTTCCTTCAATGCCATGACTTTTAGCAGCAGTTACACTTATGATGATAACGTATATTCATTAATTGCATTCTCTTTTTTATTTCACATGAGGTTACTTTTTCGATCAGCAAATTTGTAATATCACGTATACATAATCTTTACTATTAATTTAGCTTTTTGATATTTCTTGTTCTTTCAATGAAAATAGAAAAATTGAAAAGTTAAATAGAACTTAAGTTTTTGTTAAGATAATATTTTTGTGAAACGAGTTGATGAAAACGAAAAAAAAAAATTGAATAGAATATACAATACTTAAAGTACCACTTTTTTAAATCTGTAAACTATCTGATCAATCGACTTAATGTATGCATATGTTTTGAATATTTGTTTCAATGAAATATTGAAATTCTGATTGTTTTGATCTTTGATTAAATACTCTAATCTGAATTATGACCTAATTAAATATTCTTATTGAAATTCTGATCTGATTAAATACCTTTAATATTTTTTTCAGATGGTGTACTCAATAATTAAACCGAAGGAATCAACCGAAGTGGATGTTGAAAAACAAGCAGCTGATAATTCAAAGAATAAACAGGTGGTTAATTACCAAAAGCTAAAATATCAGCGAGAATTGCTGTTGGTGAAAAGTTTATATTACATAACAAAGATTTTGATTGGCATTGTGATTATCATTATAGTTGCCTACGTTGTTATCCCCGGATTTGAACATCTTTCGAATTCAAGAAAAGGAAATAACTGAAAATTTTTCAAAAATGTTCTGAACATCTTAACTTCAAATGTTCAACAAACTCATACTTATAGATTAAAATGTCTAAATATATATTATTTGCAAATTGATATTGTATTGTTTTTATTGAAAATTCTTCTATTTGTGTAATAATAATTAATTTAATGTGAAATTCAAAACGTTTTGTTAAGCAATTGTAAATTTAAAAAAACATCTTTTTATTTTATTATATTTGGTATGTTAATTGCAAATTCTGTAATACTTATTTAATAATTTATGTAACACTTTAATCAATAAAACTTACAAATTCCTTACAAAATTACGAATATTGTATTCCCTGGTAAAAATTTGAAATTTTGAAATATTTATTTTTATGAATTTTTAGAGTAATTTTACTAAGTTTTACATGATTAGCGAGCTAAAATGATAAGTTCAAATAAAAAATTTAACTAATTTGTCATTTTCGGATAATTTGAGATTTAAACAATGGTGATGGAAAATAAAATTTATAAACTAAATTTATAAGTTGGTTTTGAAAGATTGACGTGAAATATGTACTGTTTGAGGAATATCCTCTCAAGTCTAAGGTGCTTGGCTTGCATGATCATTTCCAGTATTTGATTTGAAATTTAAGAAGCAAACCAAATCTTGCGACCAGATTTCGAGAATATTAGCTACTGTCTTTTAACTTACGTCTACAAATGCTTGATTTTAGAATCACAGAGCTGCTCTATATTGTCTTTTATTTTCTAAGGTAAAGGTACATTTTCATCATACGCATTTTTATCGAAAAAAAGCCTCTTAAGCCATATTTGCAATTTCAACTTTGAAGTAATTTAAATATTATTACTTTAAAGTTTAAATTGCAAATATAGTTTAAGTTACTTAAACTTTGAAGTAATTTAAACATTGAATATTTAAATCATTTCAAAGTTTATATTCAACTTTGATGTAATTTAAATATTCCTAAATTAATAAATAAATGTAATAATTTTGAAATTAATCTTCAATAAATATGTCACCAATTTTGACAGTGTTAGGGGACTTTGAAACTGAAGTTTATTTTGTCCAAAGAACTAAATGTCAAGATATCAGAGGAATAAATATTATGAATGAAATCTTTAGAATTTCAGCATATGTTTAAAAAAAATCATTGAATCCAACAAAAAAATAGCACTATTTTATCTTTTGACTGTTGGAAAAATGTACACTTTTTATTTCAATACGCAACTTTCTTGTTTCAGTGATTATAATTTGATAAAATGTTAAGAAATACTTAAAAACCCAGAACATGTAGACAATTTCTTTGGTAAAAATAATATTCAATACTGCAAGCAACAAAATTCATATTAATATTATAAATCTTAAAGAAGTAAACGTCAATAATATTTGTAATAGCAATCTTCATAATCTATTTTCATTGAGTAACAATAATTATTTGCCGGTATCCCACAAATGCTCAAAGAAATTAAAATCATTTATAATTAAAGTTTAATTTCGTGTTAGAATAATTTTACCGATCCATGAAGCTTAAATCCTTTAGAAACAATTATCTCTGCCCTCTACATTGCCGAGCTGGCAGCTGAATGGTTAGCGCTCTTGCCTTCGGTTCAACAGTTCGTGGGTTCGAATCCCACCTTGGGCATGGATGTTTGTAGTGGTTCGGAATCCACTTTAAGCCGTAAGTCCCGGTCTAATTAGCCCTCGTGTGCAAAAAATGACCGTTGAGCGACAAACAAACAAACCAAACAAACCAAACCTGCCCTCTACATTAAAACAATTCTATGTATTAAAAAACGAAATATACACAAATCTTCCGTAATATACCGACGAATTTTCAGTGTAAAGTATTTACAGTTTAGAATACTAAACTTTATCATATTTGTCTTATAACTTTGTATACTTTAGAATTATACATGCATATTTGGATCATTTGTTGACTGTACATTGTAATGTACAAAATATAATATGTTTTTATCTTTTTCTAATATATTTTCATCAAAAATCGATTAAATTATCCCTACTATAATTTTTTTCTTTTTCTGTAAAGTGAATAAATAAAATTTATATTTTATAATATTTGTGTCTTTGCACCCCATCTGAAATTTTATTATGTTAATAATGAAGAACAATGCGTTAATTTATAATAAATTTGTCATGTTTTTTTTGTGTTTAAAACCATGAACATATGATAATGCGCTTAGAATTTAAATATTGTTTATCTTCAATTTTTTTTAATAATTACTATCACGCTATATTTTTAGAGAGAGTATTCTCAAAAATATTCAACCAACTTCATTTAAACTTAACTAAATTAATGGAGATTTTCATTAAACGTAAATATTTTGTTTACATAAATATAAAAATTTTTTATAAAGAGAAATTTAGTAAATTGTTGAATCAAGAACACTATAGTCACACCATATTTTATACAGCTGATAATTGATAATATCGAACTTCTCTTTTATAAACAGGATTCTTTATTTTAAGGTTCTTTCCGTTTTTAACAAATTTAATGAATTTCGATAAAATAACAAATTAATTTAAAATGAGAAAAGTTATCTTAAAAATTACACGTGTCTATTTGTGTTTTTTCATGTTAATTGATATTACTGCAAACAATTTCGACAGAAATTTAAGGAAATAAGCAATATAAGTTGTTTAATTCATTGAAAATAAAAATATTTTACTCCATTGAATTTTATGAAATCTTCTTTTGAATTTTATATGGTAATGAATCACAAGCTTTGCATAATAAGAAATGTATTGTTTGGTCGGTCAAAATGTAAACGCAAAAATACAATCGGAGAATTTATTTAAACGTCCTTGAAAACAAAAAGTACAAAACATATCAAAAGTTATAATTTTTTTTCAGATTGATCATAATTCAAATAGGACAGATGAGTTAAGTCTTAATCATAATTTCGGTGCTCAATTAATGATTGGATATTTTTCAGTTTATGTAGCAAAATTCACAAGGTTATTAAAATAAAAAATTCGTCAATCATAAAGTATTGTAAATTACAAAAGAGAATAATTATAATTGATAACAATGACTTTTAACTACCTTCATCGTTATTAAGCTATAAAATAATATATCAATAATGTTTCGAAAAAAATGTTTTTAAACGTGATTGCAAAAAGTGCTATACCATTCAGCATTCTTTTTTTTTTTTCAATCAACCCAAAAAAATTCATTAAAATTAAAAACAAAATAGTTTAGAATCACAAAAAAGAGAGACACGATAAATCAAACTGATATTTGTTATGTTTTTAGCGTAACTTTTAAGTACTGATTAGAGAATAATATTACAACCTTAGCAAAATAAACGAATAAAATGATTTTGTTCTAAAAGAGTTCGCATATTAAATGTTAATCTTTCTAAAATTTAAAATAATAAATGATTTACTTAGCAAATATGTGAATTTCATACTTAAATATTATTAGTTTAAATTTATATTTGATGAGATTCATTTATTAAGTGAAAATTTTAATGAATAATTAAAATGTGTCATGAAAATTGAATTTATTTATTAATTTTTTGAATGAATGATTTTTCCTTGTTACATATCTTACTGAGTTACAAGAGATTAATTAGATAAAAAAGGCAATTATTTAACTTAACATACATATAATTATTTATATGAATAAGATTTCAAAAAATAAAGGATACATTTATTACATAAACTTTATTAAATAATTTTAAAGCTTGTAAACTTTTCGACTGAGTGTTCATATTCATTTGTAGGAAAATTTGCCATTTTTTGGTAAAAGAAAAGTAAAGTTCCCCTTCAAGAAAAAATGAGATTCAAAAATGGAATAGTTAAAATTAATAAAAGAAATTAGACTTATAAATGATAAAGTAATTCTAAAATAAATGTTGGCTTCTGCAAAACTATGTTTCCATAAACAATAAATGGATTAATGAGCGAATAAAAGTATGTGTCACATTCATCATCAGCAGCATTGGCACGACAGCCCTTTATGGGCCTTCTTCAGAAGTCTCTGGCTATTCCGTCCCTTTTCTAGAAATCGACCTCCAGTTCTTGACTTTAAGTATGCTGAAGTCTTCTTCCAGGCAGTCCTTCCATCTCTTTTTGGTCTTCCTCTTGGTCTACTACAGAAAGGGGTGGTGTTGAAGACCTTTATTGGTGTTCTCTCTGTACTCATTCTCATGAGGTGGCCTGCCCATCTCATTCTATATTGCATATTTTTGCTCTGATATAGAGTACGTATAATGTGTCACATTACACATTTATAATAAAAATCGTTCTGATTAGGTAGAAATAAAGTTGTTAAAGTTAGAAAAACGGGAAGTTTAAAAAATCTGATTCTTTTCCCCTTTTTTTTGACATTGAAGTTGACAATAAATCTATTAATATCAACATGGTTTAAAATTTTGTAAAATAAAAAGTGAAATTAATTATAAAAAAAAATACGTAAACTAAATTACATGAGGAAACACGCAAATGAAAGACATACGAAAAATTCATGCAATAGTGTATCATTATAAAAATATGCGAATAAATTTCCAAACATAGAAATGGTTGATGAATTCCTAAATGAAATAATGGTTTTAAAATTTGTTACGTGTAATCTAATACAAAATCAATATATGCTGGTAAAATGTATAATATAATATATACAATATATGTTGGTATTATTGATTGAAATCCTAATATTTTTCTCACTATAGACATCTCAATTTAGTCTCAAAAAGTGCATTAAATATCCTTTGTGAAGACTTATTATGGAAAAATTTCAAACTGTCCCAAGACTTCTCCGGACCCAGTTTATTCAGTGTATATTAAAACACTTTCCAACAGCTTTGAGGTGTCATCCCTTTGGTCACTTATCCAGATTGGCATCTATTTTGATTTTCTTTCAGTTTGTGTAGTGTTTCGAATTCATAGTGATATAACACCAGTATATTTTTCATCACTTGTATTGTTTCCTAATGTTATTATTCCCAAACTAAATTTTTCAATCAGGCATTGCTCAGTCAAACTTTTGGAAGAGCGCCACAAAAATACTTGTGATATTTGTGATTTTTCTATAACAAATACAGCTGCCAGATTTAGTTTTAATCAGCCATTTAAGCATATCTAAAATAATATTTGACCTTAATCAATCATTAATCCTAATTTTCGTTACTTAACGTACTCAATTGAACATCTTGTGTATCAGGAATCATCAAAAGCTACATTTGCACTGTTTTGGTAAAAGATGATTCAGAATTTCAATAGACAACGTAAGAGCATGTATTAAGCTTTCGTCATGTGTCCTTGGTAGTATATGCACAAGTTTTAGAACAATTATTTCGTTAATGAAATTTTCAGCGATAAATTATTCCTTTAAATTTTAATCATTTGGTTATATATATTATTCAATTATCAATCTGAAATTTTGTTCAATTCTTACTACTCTTTCATTGTTGTTAACTTCATTGCTTAGTTAAGTATGTGACACATTTTTAAGCAGAGAAAGTTTTAAGAAAGATAACTTAAAGTTTCTAAACATATTTCGTTATATAATAATCGGCTACTAGTATTGGAACTAGTAGGATATCCCCCCTATTGGCGACCATTGCGACTTTTTTCGTCGCCAAGTTAACGCATGTTTTTTAACGTGGGAATTTTTCCTAAGTTCCAAAAATATGCATTTCAGAAAATTTTAAATCTCATAATAGTATACAAAATCTAAAAAAGTATTATTAAAAATGAATAAAAACGTTTTTTGTTGTGGGTTTGCATTCTCTTCAAAACAACCGGTAAAAGAGATGGGTAAATAACAATGACTTACTTGATATGACGTCAAGCTCGCATGTCGAATATGCTCGGTGATATTACGGAAAAATATATAAGAAAAATATAATAGTAAATTAACAAAATATATAAAAAGATAATAATAAATAAACAAAAAGAAATTGGAAATAAGAACAGTTTACGATGTTTGGACGATGGCGAAAACGAAACACATCAACAAACGTAGAACAAAAAGTTCGAATTGAAAGTAAAACTTCAACTACTGTTGCCACTGAAAAGAACCATATATATATGATGTAAAAAAGATGTAAAACAAGAGAAAAACGAAACCTGACAATAAAAAAATCTGAAAAATAACAAAAACTAAATTGGCAGCAGGATAATCAAAACGAAGGACGCTAGATTTGGCGAGAAATCATTTGGGGGGCGATATTATACTTACACCCTAGGATTTTCATCTTTCAGCTCTTCAAGGGGTGGAACTGAAGGCACCTTATACAGTGGGACACCCAAAGTGTGTGTCATCGTATCCCCAAAAGAGGGCTTATGTAATCCCTAAAAGAGGGCCAAAACTTCAGACTTGGACTGACACCTCCAGAGGTATCATTCCTCATGGAGGACATTGCGACCACGAACTAACACTACGGATCTTTAATTGGCTCAAAATACTACCTTCCGATAAGAAGAAGGAACGCATTATCCAACCAGGTCGTTGCGACCTCAGTTTCTACAAATATGATTTTTCAAAACTATTTGTTAAAAGCTTGTTTAAAAAAATAATATGTTATGTTTTTCATATTTTCTGCATCAAGAATTTAAAATTAATACTGTTTTTTTTAAATTGTTACCTTCTAATTGAGACATAAAGTATAAAGAATATTAAATTTTCCGTGCTCATTTTGCACTAAGCAAAATGAGCACGGAATAGAAATTTTCGAAATTTTCCATGCTCATTTTGCACTAAGTAGGCTGAAAATCGTTGATGTTAGCGTTCAATTTATTTTTTTTTCAATATGAGCGGGCTTGTAGTCTTACATCTTTGACGTCAAATTATCCCAAGAATTCAAATGGTGTCAAATCACACTCTCTAGGGATATAATTTTACTATGCAGAATTCTTCCATGACATTCATCATTTTTGAAACATTATTCAAAAATGAAAACATATTGTGTGATCTATCGTGGAATGCTATTTTTAACTAATTATTCCATTAGTTTATTTTTAACTCTATTAATGTCTATTAATTTTTTTATTAACTCTGAACCATCAGCTGTCATGATTTTTAAATAGGTTTACAAAGACATTATTGCATGAAAGATGTGGCAAATTAAAATCTTACGTTAATTTTAGCTGATGTGAAACAAAAAATATTATTTTTAATCAAATTAGCAACTATGAGCATTATAATGAATTTAAAATATATTTAACTTTTTAATTTTAATAAATATAAGATTTGAAAATTTTTTTAAAATATAAAAATAAAGTTTATTTTTTTTTCACAATAATTTTATTATAATGTAAGAGGATTTAATTCTTTTTCCAGATAAATGAAATAAATGTATAATAAATATCTGATGAGAAATTACGTGTTTTTTAATTAAAGTAGATAATATCGTGAATGTGTGTATGTTTGTGTACGCGCGCTCGCGCGCGACTGAGTAAGAGATATGCAGTACCTTTGCTTTACATAAGTTTTTATTTAAAGTATGCAATTATGCAGACGTAAAAAGTATATTATTATGCAAATTACAAAAGAAACACACACAAAATTATTGTTAAAAATAATATCAAAAAGTTAAAATATTACAAAATTATTTAATAACAATTTACATTTCTTAATCATTTGTTTAGCTTACCTTAACAACAAAAGAAATTGATATTAGGTAAATAATGTGACAAAAGATTTAAAAAAGTATTTAAAAATACATAGTTAAAAATTGACAAAAATTAAAAAATTAAACAAAATAAAATAAATTTTTTTATAAAAAACATTGTATTTAATTACATTTATATATGAAATACATAAGAAATTAATCTAATTTTATGCAACATCTTAACTTATATAATATGTTAATATCAAGCTGCTATTACTCATAAATTGACTGATGCTTACTAAATACATAGATCAATAGTGTTCATTCATTCATTGTCGTGTGCCAGCTAGGCTGGCAATATGGGGTGCGCTGCTCCACTTTTCCAACTGAACCATATTTTGGTGTGGAGTCCGACTTCCCCAGTACACACATGCCATAGGGACCCGTTTATAGGGTAGGCAACCATTCACACCTCATTCATACAAGGAAAGGACAAAGACAGGATAGATAGAGAGAGAAAGTACATCCATGCCCGAACCGGGATTCGAACCCAGGACCTCCTTATTCGTAGTCAGGCACGCTGACTACTAGACAAGTTGGTCGGCAGATCAATAGTGTAATATCTATGTATATATAATACATTAATTATTAAAACAAAATCTATAAAATAAGGTGACTGTCTTGAAATGTTATCAATTTATTTTTTATTTTTCTTCTTCATTTGCACATCAGCCTGGGGTGGGCCTAGGCTTTACTAAAATCGAGTTCAAGGCTGTTTTCTATTTGAATAGGTTCTTCCAGTTTTTAATTTTAATATTTTTCTAATGTGTTTCTTAACAGTCAATCCACCGAATCTTTGGTCTTAATCTTTCTCGGGATGATTTGATAACGAAGACACTCTTACTTATTTTTATAATCTATAAAATATTTTACAGATCTAATAAAGATAATATATTTTTGGAAAATATTAAGAGAAATGAAAGGAAAAGCTGTTTAATGGACCGTCATCTGTTCAGAATTTAGAAAGATTATTTAATTAGAAGCAGCTTTCTTAATGAAATACTAAGAATGAATATTTTAGTTAATTATAAATAGTAAAATTAAATAAACATGAACGTTATGATCATATCGATAGTATTTAAATTGAATTTTATTTGTATTTGACACACGTACATAAATTTCTTCTATAAGTGTGTATAATATATCTATAAAAGGATATTATACACACTTCTACAAAAGGATAAATGTCATTGCATCTGCATGGTAATATCAATTAAATCTTGCAAATATTTTTTTTTCTTTCTCCCCTTTTTCATTCACTTAAATTTAGTTCCAAAATTTTAAGTTTTATGCTGATTTATTTTTCAATTAAAATTTAGCCGCTATTTCATTTCTTCTGCGTATTACTAACATTAATTACAATCTAAAATTAATATTTTGTTATGTATTTACCGTTAGTATAGTATGAAAATTTGGAGATGATTCAGTTCAGATTCTACCTCTTCACTTGACTTCAGAATTATGAGGATATGATCTGATATATCAGATCGTAACCACACAATTTTCAGACTATTATCATAAATATGTTACAATTTTGTAGTACTGGTGATGATAAGTAAATAGAAAAATAAAAATACATTTTGGTTATAGTTTTTATTTTCCAAAATATTTTCCTGTAAAATGAGGAAATTCTCACAAAATGAATCCCTGTATGTAGGCTTAGCTAAATAAGAATGGATTTTTATAAGAACTTAACTTTGTTTTCATAAAGACCATTCTTATTATTAATTAAATCAACCGAATTGTTACTAAATGAAGAAATATTTCTTTATATTATTCTCTCAAAAAAGATATTATTTAGCTAGATTTTTGTCAATAAATAAATAAAATAAAAATAATAAATTAAAAAAATAAACACAAGGTTGTTCTATTTGTTTGGTGTAAGACAATAGAGGGAATCTTATTTTTATTATATTTAAAAATTTTGAACTTAAAATTTATTTTAAAACTCTTCGGAAAACGCTTAATTAAGTAATGCGCAGTGTAAAGGAAAACAACATACTTGTTGCGCAACTTAAAGCTATGATAGTTCCTCCTATTGCATAATTAATAATAACGCAACTAGGCATTCATTTCTAAGAAACAATATTTTTTTTTTTAAGTTTAAAGTGCTCAAATATTAAATTTACTCAGAAAATTGGGTAAACTAATTCGTTTTAGTTTATTTTTAACTTATTTTTTTCTGAATATTGTATTATGAGATGAATTATAAAACAAATACAATCTGGATTATGAATAATCATACATCATCTTATTGATATGATACAATTTCCGGGTAATTCTCAGAAAGACAGTTTTACCTGCGCAACATATAACCCATTTATAAGGCATGATTGTAGATAGCTACTTTTTGATCCCTGGTATTGTGTTAGCAAACACCTGTTGAATCTTAATATTTAGAAGTAAACTTTGGCAACAACATGAGTGACGTAAGTGTAAAAATTTTATTCCATTAAATTAAGAATTTTTAATTAATTTAACCACAAATTACTGGAAAATTATAATTAGTTTTAATTTTAATCACCACATAATATTCTTGTAAAAATATCTTAATTATTTATAATAAATAAATATTTATTTCTATTTATATATTAATATTTATTTCGGCTATTTATAATAAGTAAATGATGAAGTAAATGCATCAAATTAGACATCACAGTAATTTTTATATAATTCTTACTTTGATTCATATAAGAACCTAATGAGTTTAATTGTTTAAAGAAAATACTTTATGCACTATAATAAAATTAGAAAGTTTAATGAAAATATCATAAATATTACAATTTCGTAAATATTGGATTAATATACGTTGAAAAATTCTTCATAATAAATAACTGTAAAGATGAATTTATAAGAAGTGTTCATCATAATATTTTTTTACAAAAATCTGTTTAAAATATATAATTCATTACATTATTAAAAACATTTTATAATATTCTTTTCTTGAATTATTTATATTTTTTACGTGAACCGACTGCTATGGTTTTAAAAATAAAAAAATGTCATAATTTTCATTCTCAACAATAAATTTACTATTTCATGGTACTACGTCAATGTTCTTATATCTATAGTTATTCATTAATGTTTCAAAATATTTAGAAATGTATCGAATAAAATGATTTTTGCATAATTATATTTAAAGCATTATTTCACATCATTCTCCCCATTGGCAGTATACATATATGATCAAATATATAGAATAACTTTATTCATTAATTTGTTTCGAATTAAAAATTAATTAATAATTCCCCAAAGTTATGGATAGGGGTACGATTTCATTCGCTAAAATTTTTATAGACGGTTCCTCACCAATCTAATATTTTTACCATATTTTTTATTTATTATTTAATATTAAAATTAACATCTGAAATACTTAATATTAAGACTTCTTAACAGAAGTAAGTCATAAGGCTCTAGATGAAAATAAATAAAAAAAAATTATGTTTTTAAAAGCACTGTATAAAATTATAAAAAATTAGCAATAATACTTGAAAATAAATAAATTTAATATTTATTGTACTGGTTATTTATTTCATTGGATAATTCTTTCAGTTAAAGACAGAAAGAACTAAATTGCTATTATTTTATATACCACGCCAAAACAATCTGAATTGTTGTAGAATTTATTTTCATAATGAATGCGAACACTGAATATCTTTCTGTTTTTCTAATTTACGTAAAAAATTACAACATTTACAATATTCCTTAGGAAACAACAGACTACTAGTGTCTCTCTACTGTAATTACTTAAACGCGACAGCTATTTTACCAAGATTCGCCATTTCAATTGGATTTTGAACACTTATAGCAATGTGGGTACTTCATGTATTAATATAATGAATTAGAATGCAGAAGAAAATCACAGTTCTAACTAAAAATAACCATTAAAAATTCTTTAATACTAAAGTGAAATAAATTGTTTACTCTAATTATTTTTACGCTAAATAATTTAAGAATGTTGCTCAAACTCATAAGAACTGACAGTTCTCTAACAATTATTTTTGTTTAAATTAGTCCTTAAGTTTAAAAAAATCCTAACAAATTAGAAAAATCGTTAATTTTTTAAGTGAAATTTCTTAAAAAATTTTAGAAACAAATTTTATTACTTTTATTCATTTTAATTTTTAATCTAAATTAAAGCAAACTTCAGGATTTTGTAAATAAAAAAAATTGTCGGCTTTCTTTTAGAGAAATTCCATATTGTGTTAATAAATTCTTTATATTTTTTTATGTATAAAAGTACTCTTTATATGTAAAACATCAAAATAATTTTTGCAAGAGGACGTAAATTGCATGAGCTAATTCAAATTTCTGTTTTAACATCTGTAGATAAATATTCATAAAGTACTGAATGTTTAGCAAAAATGACTTAATTGTTAAGAAACAAATAAAATTTCCTTTTAGCCATTCTGTACCAAAAAATAAAATGCGGGTATTTACAATGGTTAAAAAAACCTTAATTCCACCAAGACTTTTTAATTGATTTAAAATATTGTTATATATTCATTGCGATACCTTTATTTTTAAAGCCACAAATTTTCGCCAAAGGTTTCTGGGGAAATTTATGACTTAAAAACATCTAGAGAGTAATTAGGATTATAATAATCCATATCTTTCATCCACGATAATTATACAATATTCTTCGAATACATAACCGACTTTGGATTTCTGATTTGGAATTATTTACAGTTGTTGGCATGAAACGATACCATCTGAAGAAATTAAAATCTCCTGGCCATTTTCGGCGATAAATGTTTTAAGGTTATTTTGAATTTTTATCTGAATCATTATGAATGATATATTGTATATAATGATGAATGATGGTAAAGTTTCATGTATCGAATGTAAGGATTCGTATTAATATATTTATATATATATACTTGTTTATGTAATAATAGTTAATTTTTTAAATGTGTATATGTGCATGATGAATTTTGATTATTTAGTTTTTTTACTTAAGTTATTATTAGTTTTTCAGTACATGCTTTCGTAAATCTCTCTCTATCCGGAAACTTGTAAATACAATTAATTATAACGCAGGTGGTTTTCATTTTAGATTCCTGATGCAACAATCAAAGAGAAAATTATTACTTCAACAGAAGCAGACAACAATTCGAAATCAGAAAAAGCTGGAAAGATACTGATTGTGAAATGCCAATCGGAAAATGGAAGAAGTCTGGCTCAAATGATTTCAGTGCATTTTCTTGTTATCTCAGCTTTTATTTTATGCGTAATTGTTTTCTACTTTTTGATTAAAATTTCGAGGCATTTTATTGATTGAATCACTGTTTGGGCAAGACAGAATGTGCTTGTAAAAAGTGCCCTTCATAATATGTATTTTATGACAAATTAAAATTTCTTGCTAATTGAATCAATGCTTTAGTTTTATTCAAACTGGTAAAACATAACCAAGAATTTTTGTTTATTTATACATATTTATTAAGAATGCAAAGATATAATTGCACTTGATGGTAGCACCGAATATTCAGTAAGTCAAACGTCATTCGCTTTTATTTTTTTCTCCCCATCAAGTAATCAAAAATTTGTTTTTTTTTATATCTTTTTTTGATTAATTATTAATGTCAAAACATTCCATAATGGTAACTCATTTTCTTTTCAGTTATAAAACGATATTTTCAAGGAATGCTTATTTAGAACACAAATAATTATAATATACATATTAATTTACTTTTATTACATTAAAAAAACAACAAATTTTCATATTTAAACAATATAGTCTTTGAACGTTATAATAAAAATAAATGTTATTTGCAAATTTGAATTATTTTATAATTTTGGTCAATTGAAATTACTACATAGATATTTTCATTTAATTTCTAATTTCTTTAGGTTTTAATTAAAGGTGAATTTGAAATATTTTTGATATTTTTTTTTCAAATGGATGGCCTGTATAAAAATAATTTTACATTTTTAAAATCGAAAATCATTGATTTTTAAACAATGTATACTGAAAAATTGGAAGTGCAACATATGAAAAAATTGGTAAAATGATACGAATTTTAATTCTCAGACAAAGAACGCATAGTTTTTATAATGTTTGAATACATTATGGTAAAGATGGTGACACTATATTAAAAATTTTAAATATTAATGTTGTATACTATTTTGTATTTGTTTTATTACAATAATTTTTATTACTTATATGTTAAAATTGTTTTTAAAAATATACCGGTTTCCGCAATTATCGTATACTTTAAAACATTATATAATAAAGTATTGTGTGCTTTAAAATTTGTTCTTATTATCAAAATATTTTATCACATCAAATATTTCCTTCAAATGCAGTGCGCAAGGAAGAAAAACTTTGTTATTTATTTCAATATAACTATTTCAATCTAATAGAAAATATGCATATAAATATGTATTCGCATATTAATTAATATATATAATATAGTATTTACAGAATGATCTATCTGTAAATACTATATTAGATATAATTATTAATATGCGAACTTCTATTTATTTACTATAATTTTAATTATATTTATGAAACTAAATTTCATTGTTCTATAAGATTTATTTACAACACGTAATTTTTAATGCAGAGAATAAATATTCTAAGTGATTAGTAAGAAGTGTTGTGTTACTTATCCCAGATAGTGTAGCATTGTTACACCATCTTCATAAAACCAAAAATTTTTATTAAAATTAATATTTATTTTATTATTATTATTATATAAATAAAAATTAAAAAAATTATTAAAATAAAAATTGAGTAAGAAGCAGCAGACTTCACATAACGATCTACACAGTAATCAAACAAGATGCAGATTCAGTTATCACATAGACACAATTTTCGACGAATAGAAACACGTATGCTTTCAATCAATCTTTACACATTGATTTAAGTATCTAATTTAATCGATGATTTTTCAATCGATAATAGATAAAAAGACCTCTGTATGAAAGATTAGATGATACTACGGGCTAAGAAAACAATTGAATACTTTATAATATAGTAGTTCCCGAACTTAGAAAGCTTTTCTGCTACCGTACCGATTCGAAATCTTGTTATGAACTACCGCCATTAAAAAACAGAGAACCAACTTTAAAAAAAGTTCTTAAATTTGTTTATTGCTTATAAATTTATATTTTTAGTTGATCTCAATTTTAATTAAACTCTGTGTATATAACAAAAAGAAAAATTAATTGAATAATAAAAAAGAAAAAAATTAAGTGTAATTAATTATAAATAATAAATCGAAGGCAATGGCACCCAACAATTTTCTTTTAAATGTGCAATTTTCTTTTTCTGCTGGGCCCATGGACATGAGAACAACAACACTATAAATGTAATAAAAACTTTTCATCAAATTTACAAGCTTTAAGGAGAAAGTGGAAACACTTTCTTTTAGAAACAAGAGGCCCATATGTTTTTAGACCTTGATTTTATGGATAAATAATTTTGAATATTAATCTGTTCTAGAACTCCATTGCAGCCTTATCTTATTAAAAATCAAAATTCTTCATTATGATAGGAAATTCAAAAATATCAATTTTCTATAAAAAATGAGCTAAGAAACTGTGTGCGCTTCTATATCTTTTCTAAAAAAAGTTGACAAGTTAAAATTCAGTTTTGTTTTTTTTAATTATTATGATAGATATTATTTTCTTGGAGGCGATTTCTGAATTTAAAAAAACAAACTCATCGTAATATCGTAATAAATGCTTGGAAAATATCTCTCTTACTGAGAAATGTTGTCCTGGAGTAACTGATAAATAAGATTTTCTAAGTGTTATGAAACAAACAAACAAATAAATGACTCCAATTTTGAAACATACACATTTAATTAAAAAATGAACAAAATTTACAAGGAGCCATGTATGGGTTCGCGACAATCTCTCTCGCCTGCTTCGCGTACAATGAGAGTCTCTCTGAAAATCAAAAAAAACAAAAAAAAAAAAAAAAAAAAACATAGGATCTTAAAATCGAAAGTGCCGATGGTGAGACATTACAGACTAAATTATTCCTTCCTTCCCCGGAGTTTTTTTCTTTCTTTTTTCTTCTCATTCTAAGGAAATCAACCTGCAAATAAAAAAGAAAAAAACACACACAAACAAAGAGCAAAATTTAGTATTACAGATAGCCCTGATCAATCGGACTCTGGCTGAAACACAAAATTATATGGAATTATATAATATTAAATATAAAATAAAATTATATCAAAATAGCACAAAATAATTATCTAACACAACAGAATTTTCAACCTTAACTAAACTTACAAATAGACACATTTTTACTATAAAAAACATTTTTTTTATTATGTACACATGTAACAACAATTGAAATTTGTATTAAAAAAAACATTTTAATTGAATATCTGAGAAAAAAGAAAATAATTAAGTTTGGTTATTCAGCATTCTACTGAGACTATCGGCATTCTGATGTAATTTGCCCTTTCTGTGAATAATATCAAAATTTAGGCTTTGAAGTACCAAAGCCCACCTTAAAAGTCTGGGATTAGATCCTGTATGATGTTTTAACCAAACTAAAGGGTTATGATCAGTTTCGATAATAAATTTATACTGACCATCTAAATAATATTTTAATTTAGTAACAGCAAAAATTATTGCTGCACATTCCTTTTCTATAGTGCTATAATTTTTCTCAGATTTTGAAAATTTTTTACTCAGAAATAGGATAGGGTGTTCATTTTCATTTTGATCTCTCTGAGATAAAACTACACCTATTCCTAAGTTTGAGGCATCACATTGAATGATAAATTGTTTTTGAAAGTCTGGACTGTAAAGTACAGGCTTCTTTATTAAAGTGTTCTTTAATTCTATGAATGCCTTTTCGCAGTTATTATTCCATATTACAGTTCCTTTCTTGGACTTCCCTTTAACAGGTCGGATAAAGGCGCAGCAACTACCGAAAATTCTGGTATATACTTGCGATAGTACCCAACAAGACCTAGGAAAGCTCGTACTTCGGTTTTGCTTGAAGGACGTTCGAAATCGGTAATGGCTTTCACTTTAATATCACCTGGTGTTCTTTGACCTTGTCCTACAAAGTGTCCCAAATATTTAACACGAAGTTGAGCGAATTTGCACTTAAGGGGTTTTACAGTCAATTTCGCAAATCGAATCTTCTCCAGAACACATTTAAGATGTTGGATGTGATCAGACCAGGTAAGTGAATATATAGCTATGTCATCTAAATAAGGCACAGCAAAATGTTCGCAATTTTTTAATAAATCAGCCATTAACTTACTGAAATAGTAAGGAGCATTCTTCAAACCGAATGCCATTCTCAAAGGTTTATAAACACCAAATGTCGTCGTAAATGCAGCATATCTTTGAGCCTTAGGACTCAAAGGTATCTGCCAATAACCTCGTGTTAAGTCTAATAAAGATATGAACTTCGCTTTCGAAACGGATTCAACACGCTCTTCAATATTTGGTAATGGATAATATTGCGTTCTGGTAACCTCATTTAACCTGCGATAATCAATGCATGGACGAGGTTCTTTTCCAGGAGCTTCAACTAATATTAAAGGTGATGTGTAATCGGATTCACCTGGTTCCACCACCTTCAATTTCAACATCTTGTCTACTTCCGATTTCAGAATTTCTGTCTGTCGTGGGGACATTCGATATGGTTTAGCTATAATAGATTTATTAGATTCTAACTCGATGTCCAGTTCAGCCAGTTCTGTACAACCCGGTTCATTTGAAAAAATATCAATATATTGAATCAAAAGTCTACTCAATTGTTTCTTCTGATCGTCCTCTAACTTTTCATTAAAACAGCTTTCAGGAAAAGTCTCTAAAAGGGTAGATGAATTAATTTCAAAACTTGGGATATCTTCTTTCTCAGAATCAATATCTTCATTATCAGAATTAGAGGTAAAAATTAAATTAACATCCTCTGGACGCTGAAAATAAGGTTTTAACATATTTACATGGTATACATGTAATTTTTCCTTATCGGGAAATTGTATTACGTAATTTGTGTCCGATAGTCGTTTTACTACTTTTCCTGGACCTATCCAATGAACAGAAAATTTGTTCGATCTAGAAGATGCAACAACTAACACAAGATCATTTTCTTTAAATTCTCTTTTCGTAGCCTTACGGTCATACCAAAGTTTCTGTTTTTCTTTAGCCTCTGTCATATTTTTCACAGCTAATTCTTGGCATCTTTTCATTCTATTTAAAAGATTAAAAACGTAAGCAATCACACTATCTTCTTCAATGGTTTTACCAGTTAGATTTTCATATAATAGTGTTACGGGTGTTCTTAAGTTCCGACCATGGACTAATTCTGCAGGAGAATATCCAGTGCTATCATGAATGCAAGTTCTAAGAGCAAAAAGTGCCTGAGGTAAAATCTTCTCCCAATCTGTACCCTTTTCTAAGCAAAGGACTTTCAGTATTCTCTTTAAAGTTCTATGCAATCTCTCAACAGGATTGCTTTGGGGATGCTGAACGGAACTATGCACAACTTTAATACCAAATTTTTCTAAAAATTCTGATGTTAGGACACTCATGAAAGATGTTCCTTGATCACTTTGCAACTCCCTAGGAAAACCCATGCGGCTAAATATCTGAAGAAAAGCATCAATCACAGTAGTAGAACGTATATCTGGTACTGGGATGGCATCTGGATACTTGGATGACATGCAAATGGCTGTTATAATATACCGGTTACCACAGGAAGTTATAGGTAAAGGACCACATGCATCAACGTTAATTCTTGTAAATATTTCCGGAATTACTGGAACCAGTTTCAAAGGAGCCCTTTTCTTATCTTGAGGCTTTCCTACTCGTTGACATTTGTCACAAGATTTAACAAAATTTTCAATTTCTTTAAAGCAGTTAGGCCAGTAGAAAGTTTTCCACAGCATATCTTTTGTTTTAGTTATACCTAAATGAGCTGCAGTTACCTCATGGCAGATCCCTTTTAGTTGGTTGCGAAACTTCTTGGGCACAACTAATAATCTTCTTACAGTTCCATTATTGTCCATTTTATTATAAAACAGCAATTGATTTATTATAATATATTTATTGTCTTTTGAAGATTGTCGTTTAGCTTGCTCAAAAAGAGGTTTCAAATCTTCGCACACCTTTTGTTCCCGAGCAAATTCTTCTGGAGATGTTTTTATCAAATCCATCCCTTCAACTTCGGTTTCTAATGGTGGCAAAATTGTATTTTGCTCTAATTCTTCATTTTGTTTAGTTAGGAAGCAAGACCTAGAAGATTCTATTTCAGAATCAATAATCTCTTTATTCGTGCTATTTTCCTTCCGTCTTTTTTGAGCTCGAGTTTCTATAGCATTTATCATATGTATTTTCACCTCCTCATGCTTTTTAATTTCCTCAAATAAAGCGGCTGTTTTGTTTCCCAGTAAATATCTTCCTTGATCCAAAGAATCTCGAAGAACTGCTGCCTTTGTCAAAATGTGACCTAATTCACAATTTATTTCAACCTCGGCAATAGGTAAGCATACTAAAGTTTCATCAAGAGGTGTTCTTAGCCAAACCTTTTCCTTCGTGAACATATCAGGTTTCACGTATTTTCCACAAATCAAATCAAGAGTTGCTCCAGTGTCTCTTAAGATTGGCATTTGAATTCCATTAACAGTGCCGATACTAGTGTAAGGAGCCATCAACTCATTAAATGTACTTCTAGCAATTTCGTTGGATGCTACCGATTCTAAGTTCTTTTTTATTTTGTCACACTGAGGCCGCAAATGACTATAAGAACCACATTCATAATATCGGAGTTGTTTTCTTTTTTCGAATTCCTTTTCATGTGAATAATTAGAATTTTTATTCTCGACTCTTTTAGGAACATGAGATTTATGATTCCGAACTACTTCATTAAACTTAAAGGAACGGTTTTCATTTTGTTGACGAAAACCAAAATTATTTCGAGGGAGTTTTGTAAAATTTTTCGTCTTAAAACTATCTCTTAAACTTTCATATTCATCTATTTTCTCTGCCAGATCATACGGCGAATTTATTTTAAGCCATTCCGCCAAAAAATGTTCCTTAATTTCAATTGGCACACGACGTTTCAATTGATCTGTTACCATTAGTTCCTTAAGCTGTTCAAATGTCGTTATTTCTAATTCCGTAAGCCATTCCGTAAAGTAACTATTCAATTCTTGTGCATAATTTCTCCATGATTTGTCTGACGTTTTCTGGTGTCTAAGAAACAATTGTCTTAATTTTTCGCTATTTAACTTGAATCGTTTAAGAATAATTTCCTTCACGTAATCGTAATCATCAGCCCTTTCTGGAGGTTCTCTAGCTAACATGTTAGATATCTCTGAAGGTAAAGCACTTACAAGATAAACTACCCATTCGTTTTTTGGAATATGAGCCATTTCTGCTCTACGCTCAAAATTTATTAAGTATAAACTCATCTCATCTTTCCTTTCATCGAATTTTGGCGTTATTTGCATTAATTGAATTTTTTGAGCATGTTCAGTCCTATTTGTAACTGATTCTGTGTTCGAAATTGCAGCATTTGAAGAGATTTCCAGACGTTTCATTTCCAAAATATGTTCTCTTTCTTCACGTCTAATTCTTTCTTCTTTTTCTTCTCGCCTAATTCTTTCCTCTTTTTCTTCCTGTTCCCTTTTAACTCTTTCCTCGATTACCCTATCTAATATACATTTTACTTCTTCCTCGTTAAAGTTTTTACTAGTTAAAATTAATTTTTTAATATCTGGGATTTTAAAAGAATCTGGAACCATTTCCCCTAACTCTTCAGCTACTTCTACTAAATCTCCCTTTTTCCCCCGTGCTAAAAAAGCCATTTTATTTATTAACGCTTTATCTCAGAAGAGATGCAATAATGAGAGAAACAACAGACTACACCCACCTATATGCAAAATTTCGTAAATAACTATAGAAATTATTTAACACACTCTACTAATATAAACATATCCATAACATTTAAAAAACTTAAATGAAAACAAACTATATTGTAATACAACAAATAGTGTATAGATAGAAAATCATATATTTTGAAAAGAAGAACAAGTTTAATATTAAATCTTCTACTCTCGATTTCAAGTTTTTTTTATCACCAAGCTAATGTTTGATACTCAGATAAATTGAATTATTAATCAAAAATGTATAAATTTTATAAAATCAGATTCTTATACAAATACTACTATATTAAAACAGAAAATGAAATTATATTATTTTTGAATCCTTATTTAATTCAAAATATAGAACACTCTACAATTCTTAACAACAATATAAATTAAAAGCTTTAACTAATCTAAACCAGAAATCAGCTTTCGATTTCAAATCAATAAACTTAGTTAGTTAATCATACACGACATAAAAATGATAATAACGTACGATATTTTAAACAGTAAGAAAATATCTTTTCAAATCTTTATCAATGAAAATAAACATAGCGTTTCTAAATATCAAATAAATCAGTTTGATACTTTACAAACAAAAATCAAAAACATATCAATAAATCTCACATTACTTTAAATTCAAACCTATTTGTAATCATGTACTTTCGTTTTCACATAACGAAATCAAAACCTTTCTAAAGTATATATTACTTTCATAAAATCTACTTTCAGTGAAACATTAAAAAAATTATGAATATAAGTGTACTTTCGATTTTACACATTAATCTATAACAACATAGTTATTTTAACATATTCCTACGTGAATTGAAATACATCAACCACATAAAAATTATGAAATGCAAATTTATAATAAGATACACTTTTCTTATAAAAAATATTACACTGTAAATTCGAATACACGAAATACAGAAATTAGCTTTGTAACATGGAATACACCATTTACAAACTTATAAACAAAATTAACTGATATAACATGAAAATCACGTAAATAACATTGGAACTAAATATTCTATAAATTTCTATAACATTCCAAACTATTTATTTTCAATAGTAGCCAGAGAAAGATTGATCAAAATGGCCTACCTGTATTCCAACATTGCGGCACGTAATCCAATATAGTGCACATAATTAATTTCCATAATGGATGCTAATGCAAAGCATTAAAAAAGCATCAAACCGCTGCCACCAAAAACATAAGTTTGTTATGAAACAAACAAACAAATAAATGACTCCAATTTTGAAACATACACATTTAATTAAAAAATGAACAAAATTTACAAGGAGCCATGTATGGGTTCGCGACAATCTCTCTCGCCTGCTTCGCGTACAATGAGAGTCTCTCTGAAAATCAAAACAAAACAAAAAAAAAAAAACATAGGATCTTAAAATCGAAAGTGCCGATGGTGAGACATTACATAAGCAATACTTTTGACTGTAGTATTTACTTTCAGTATGTTAAATATAAGTATAGTTATATCAAGCGAATTGCTATAAATTTAAACTCGAATATTTAAAAAACAAAATTAAAAATAGTTTAGGATTACTGTTTGGTGAACAATTTTTTGTAAGCTATCAGATTTTTCTAAATAATTAATTTTACAATTATAATTTCATCTTCATAATTAAAATATTGTTGTAATAATATGATCTTTGGGAATTTATATTATTTGAAACCTGAAGCCATTCATGACAATTTAAAATAAAGAAATAATATTGAAAAACAAATTAATGCACAAATTAAGTTAACAAATTCATATAAATACGAGATTTGATTTGGAAACACGAGTTTTATTAATAAATAGAGAAAAAAGATGAAAAAGATTTTTTTATTTTTTCTAATCTATAGAAAAAAATACTGGCTGTACTCTATCTCTTTTCCGTATATTAGATTTAAAAGTATTACAAAAAAGGGAAATAATTTCTAGCAAAGGATTCAGAAATATGATTTTAAATATTTATCTAGAAATATTTGTATTAATCACTGTATGAAATTAATACAGTTACGTTGTTGTTGTTACTAATGACACTTGGGTAAGCCAAGCTCGCTATGCCTTGGCAATGTCAATAGGGAGCGTCTTTTGTTTTAATCAGAGCATCACAAATGTGAAAGTACGACTTTGCTCTACACACATGCCATAGGTACCCGTTTATAGGGTAGGTAACCATTCACACCCCATTCATACAAGAAAAGGACAAAGACAGGATAGATAGAGAGAGAAATTACATCCATGCCCGAACCGGGATTCGAACCCAGGACCTCCTTATCCGCAGTCAGGCACGCTGACCACTAGACAAGTTGGGCGGCCATCAAAGTGAAGCATTATTTGCCGCAGACAGGGATTTTGAGGTCTCCCCCACTGGATTGCTGGAGCTCCGTGGGTTGGGGACGTGTCCACGTTTTAATATGTGGCATCCAAAGTCCTTCCGCTGGTGTGGCGTGGTTGTGAAGAGGAGGTGCCAGCTCAGGTGTGACCGTGGTTCAAAATGACGAGGCACTTGGTGATGGGCGAGTCATCCAAACCCGTTAACCTTAAGATGCAGTCCGGAGCTCGCGTACACCGTTATGTCTGCATGCATGCATGACCATCGAGTTAAATGCTTGAAAAATTTCGGGTTTTCTTCATTTACAACGCATGAATATGGTCCATGATCCATAAAAAGTCTCCCAAGAAGGCAATTGTGGGGTGGATGCTTGAAGGCCTAAAAACAGCCTAAAGGCCGTTAAATAGCCACTACGCTGAATGAAAAGGAAAATATCGTTTTGAGTTCACCGTAAATACAAGAACAGCCCTCTTCAGTGGGAGAGATCCTCGGTTCAATCCCAGCTATTGTTGTACAACGGTAACTGGATATTAGATTTTATCCTTTGCATACATATCTATCAGGGTGCGTGCTTAAAAAATTTCCGGGTTTGTTCCTTTGGAAGACGTTAGCTCGTTTACTATCTATGAAATTTCAGCAGCCTTAAGACAATCTTAAGCCGTTAGCATGTTTACTAAGAGGTGTCAAAACTCGCGTTAATAGTAAAATAAGTAAAAGGTTTTAAACCGTGCAGAAGTTTTATATTTTTATGACTCAAAACGTGTAAAAATACAAAAGGATATAGCTTAAATAAGGATTAATGGAAAACCAGCAATATTTATAAAACATTGTTGTTGTTACTAATGACACTTGGATAAGCCAAGCTCGTTATGCCTTGGCAATGTCAATAGGGAGCGTCTTTTGTTTTAATCAGAGCACCACAAATGTGAAAGTACGACTTTGCTCTACACACATGCCATTGGTACCCGTTTATAGGGTAGGCAACCATTCACACCCCATTCATACAAGGAAAGGATAAAGACAGGATAGATAGAGAGATAAATTACATCCATGCCCAAACCGGGATTCGAACCCAGGACCTCCTTATCCTCAGTCAGGCACTCTGACCACTAGACAAGTAGGGTGGCATAAAACATATAGGATGTGAATAATTTTGGAAATTAAAAAAAATTCGAACTATTTAATGTTTTGCTTTAAAACAACTCCTTTCCCTCTTGATATTTTTATTTTTTATTTATTTTTTTATTGACTATATTTTTTATATTTTCCAAAATAAATCAATAATAATTAACTGAATCTTACTAGGCTTTTAAAAAAATATGCATTGTGCATTAACATATTAATATTTTTCATTCTAATAATAGAATTTATTCTTTTTCTATTCTTTGTATATTCTTATTCAAAACAGGCGAACACTTACTTTGTTTTAATCTAGAACATAAGTTCCCAAAGTGGTCCAGGTGGACCCCCAGGGGTCCATAGGAGACCACACGAGGGTCCACGTAGACGTGAAAAGAAAACAGGGGTTTACAAGTTGTAAGTAGGGGTTCACGAAAAAGTTGCTGGTTTTTATAATAAAGAACAAAAATCTGGCTTGATTTACCAATCAACGTAGGCAGGTATTATCATTCACTAGGTAGATTCTCAAAAATATTCGAGACTCAGTTCAAATACAGAATTGAATAGAATAATAGATAATAGTACAAATATTAGTCGGCGCAAATTCGTCCAGTTTCCGCACTTGTCACAAATAGAATGTCTTGATGAGGATATTACGCTCAACATTTAAATACCCTGCATGAAGACTTCAAAAACAGATTTGAAGATATTCTGACAATGGAAGTATCACCATGGGTCATAATCTCATTTGATGAAACGGAGGAGGCAAATGTGGTATTACAAGTGGAGCTACTTGAGCTCAGCACCGACGAGGAACTGAAGGTGAAATTTAAAAATGGCTATCAAACATTTTGGCTGCAGGTAGAAATCACCGAAAAATATCCTGGGCTGTGGAAAACTGCGAGAAAATTTTTGATAACGTTTTTCCTTCGTCATATCTTATCGAAAGAAGTTTTAGTGCCGTTACCAACCTGTTAACAAAAAAGGAGCAGATTGAGCATCACAGAACTGGGAGATTTGAGATTACTTCTTACAAAAGTGAAGCCAAATATGGATAATTTGCTGTCAAGTCATCAAGTACATCCTTCTCATTAAAAGTATAACTATTTATTATTGTTGATTTACATTTCAGAGTTCATTGTTGATAATTTGCAATAATAAAGGTTCATAATTTTGTATAACCACAAGTATTATTTTAATAAATAGGACACACGAAAATCTGCTACTTTTTTTCTTCATAACACCCTCAATTTAGGGTGTTATTTTTTAGGAGTTTTGGGAATACAGTAGAAATGTAGCAGCAGGGGGTCTACCGAAAATAGTAAAACTTTGAAAGTGGTCCGCGAGAAAAAAAAAGTTTGGGAACTCATGATCTAGAAGATGAGTGACATACTGCTCTAGATAGATTCAGTTTTAGTTATGCAGCATTCAATTTTCAAATATTCTTACTCAAGGAGATATAATCCAAAATTTTCTTTTTCACTTTATTTTTTAATATTGCAAAGAGGGAATATAGGTAATGAATTATAAGTTTTTATAGGTATTAAAAAATATGTAAGCGATTGAATCCTAACATTAGTTTCATATTTTTATATCCTTCATAAATAAGTCTCGGTTCAACAGTTCGTGGGTTCGAATCCCACCTTGGGCATGGATGTTTGTAGTGGTTCGGAATCCACTTTAAACCGTAAGTCCCGGTCTAATTAGCCCTCGTGTGCAAAAAATGACCGTTGAGCGACAAACCAACCAACCAACCAATCATAAATAAGTCTAATAATCTAATATAGTCAATGAAATATATTTTTAAATAGTGAAAATTTTTATTGCAGCCAATACATCGAATAAGATGACTACAGAGAGAACACCAATAAAGGTCTTCAACACCACCCCTTTCTGTAGTAGACCAAGAGGATGACCCAAAAAGAAATGGAAGGACTGCCTGGAAGAAGACTTCAACATACTTAAAGTCAAGAACTGGAGGTTGATTTCTAGAAAAGGGGCGGAATGGCAGAGACTTCTGAAGAAGGCCAAGGCCCACAAAGGGCTGTCGTGCCAATGCTGATGATGACATCGAATAAGAAATTTATATTTTAAAAAAGACTTTTCAATGATGACGGATAATTATTACTATATGTTAGTAACCGAAAAGTTGAGAGGCAATTAATAGAAGAATATATTTACAGTCTTATTCCGGACTATTTCTACTCAAATAAACCATATCCTCCAATAAGCACCTTTTTATTAATGGGAAAACTTATTGACCAGTTGGTTAAATACTTGGATGGGCTAAAGGTTTGCTAATAACATTTCTTTCTTTCGAAATGTTGCACAATACTCGTAGAATGTTACCTATGCATTATAATCCCTTCGTCAAGAGGTATAGATTATTTTGCATAAGCCTGTTTAGATCGTAGGTTCTCAACATAGGTCACAACGCCCCCTTGTGGGAGCTTACCACTTTTAGAGAGCGGCTAGAAAAAATAAGAGATGCTGATATGTTACAGAAGGACGAGGATAGATTAAGCTTTGAATAGTATTGATAGTGAAAGTAAGTCTCTGATACAAATAAGGAACTTTTGTATACCTGTTTTAAAAATATGTTTCATTATTTACAATTGAAGCAGTGAGGCAAAGCAAAAACACATATTTAACTGTTTATTGGGACGTTTTAGAAAATCATTTGAGGATATTTTGCAAAAAAGTTGAGAACCTATGGTTTAAAGCAGTGTTTCTCAACTGCAGGTGTGTAAGAAGTATTTGCCACTCTGCAAAATATCCAGCTATCTGTCCAAAATTTAAAGTGTCATTTGACGACAATCGATA
The DNA here is from genome assembly GCA_037975125.1 of Latrodectus hesperus. Classification (NCBI taxonomy): domain Eukaryota; kingdom Metazoa; phylum Arthropoda; class Arachnida; order Araneae; family Theridiidae; genus Latrodectus; species Latrodectus hesperus. The sequence continues at coordinate 3,861,735 of JAJQOW010000018.1, read as the reverse complement.
TTAAAAAAATACCTCTTTATTACTACAATAATAGTTTGTTTTTTTTTTAGTTTAGAATATAATATGATCGAAGATGAGAAATATAACAAACTAGCAACCATGTACCTAATCGCCTTTTATAAATTGTCGTGCCAATTAGTGTGCCCCTGTCTGCCTTGGGTATCTCTGATTACTTGAACGAAAATTGCAGCAAATAAAATGCTCTGGAAATTATTTTTGTCTTCAATATTTATTTGTGAGAAAATTGCGCCAATGGGTCTAATTATTAAACTCACCGGTCCGCGAGAACGTACCAAAATATTTTACCGATCCTTGGAGTAAATGCAGTTGAGAAACATCGGTTTAAAAAAATCCATAATTCCAAATATCTCACCTCTATAAAAAAATGTAAATGAATGGAAATATTTGTATACCATTAAAATTATTTTTAGCAAATAATATCAAAAATGTATATAAAATTATGACTTCCTAATAATATTAATTTCAAATCGAAAGTTGAAGTCAAAGTTAAATAGCAAAATATTTTCTGATTTACTTTATAAATTCGGACACATACATCGTTGTGTAATGACAAGTCTCTATTCGGGGGAGGATCTTTCGTGACCAAGGCAACCCTTTGGTTATGACGTTATTAGGTCCCGCCGTTTAGAACAAAAAGCAGAATTGATGACACTTGTATAGTGTAGCACCATTTGGTTGTGTCCTTATAACCTCGAAGTGGAGGAGTCATCGCAATTTATAAGCAAAAACAATGAGAAGACCACTACTTAAACTTGGCCTTCCACCTTCAGAGGTATCACTTTATTTGGAAGACATTGCGACCACATATTTTGCCTTACTCAGATGAATCTTTGGCTGTATCGGTACTTTCCTTAAGGTTGCGAGAATCACCTACTTCTCAACCAAGTCACTGCGGCTAAAATATATGCAAGTTATTTATCGTTTTATTAAGTAAATTAAACAATTTCAAAATAAAATATTTCTGAACGTATGCCAAATTTATGCTAGCATTTTTTATTAAATAATATTAGAATTATCAAAATGATACATAAATTAGTTTTGACAATTTTTGGGAATGCTTAAATATCCTTTAAGCAAATTTTCAGCAGACTAATAAAACTATTATAAAATGACATTTTTGTATTCGGTGATATATGTTCGTGTGAAATTATATCAAATTAATATTCATCGCAGCTTTAAAATAAACTGAGACTAATTTAAATTCATAATTATTGAAATTATTACTGAATGTATTATATTATTATTATTATTATGGAATTCTCACACAGTTTATAGGCATTAGGGATATTTAGATTAAGATTCAAAATTGTTTCAAAATTCTTTAATAGCATGTACTGAATCACTAAATTCTGTGAATTAATATACTATTCTTTGAAATGAATCCATTCATTACATCATATAGATTAAACATTACTTCCGCGAACTAATATTCAATTCTTTAAATTCATTGATTGCGTAACATAATATTCATTGTTTTCCGTGAAGTGACAATAAAATTAACAATAATGTTTTGTTTTGATTTCTCTGAAATAATAAATCATTTACGTTAATATAAAAAAGCAGTTTCTATAAAATATCTTTGTATTAAATATATTTTTCTTCTGCTACAAGATTTGGATGATAATTATTTTTTAAGATGATAACTAAATCTTTAGTTTCAAAACTTTCGTTTTTAAATTGTGATAAGCCTCTTTTAGAGAAACTTCATAATATTGGAGTGAGTGGTAAACCTTACTTTTAATTATTATATTTGAAATAACTTTATTAATTAATTTGTATATAGAAAAACATAACGTCAAAATATTTCTCAGAAATAGAGTGATATATGTCTATGAGATAATCTTTTCATGAATTTGTACGATATCACAATCATCTAGTAGTGTTAGATTAAAAATCAGGAAATCAATGATTTATTTTACTTAATTATTTAAAATAAAATTATTTTAATAAAAACATTTCCTTATATTTTCTCTAATTTTATTAAAATATAGTTTTTTCGATGTTAATATTTTAGTGCATTTTTTATTCCCAAAATAATTTACGTTTCCGATTTCGATTTGTATGATATTGTACTGTACTTAATTATAGTTAATATTCAAGAAGTAAACAACTAACTTTAAAATGGAAATATGAAAAATTATTTGTAAAATTAGATTTAAAATCTAATTGTAATTTGGATGAACTAATTATATTCTGTTATCTTAAAAAATGTGTTTAGCAATTAATTTTTGCTTAAAATCGCAGATAATTTTTATTTTAATCATTCTTAGTTAATTCTAATTCTTAGAGATTTTCAGTAAATCATTTTAAAAATTTTTTCTTTCTTGGATCATCAAAAGAAAACCGATTTAATGCCAAGTTTGAGAATAAATTGGGTTTTAAAAGATTTTTCCTTAATATTTTCCTTAAGAATTTTCCTTATTAAGATCTTATTATTTTAGGACGCAATTTCTACATTTTAATCATTTGAAAAAAATCATTTCTTAAGTTAACTCATTTCTTTTTGGTGATTTAATGCCAAATTTGAGAATATAAACTGTGTTTTAATAGATTTTTTACAATCTTCATATTTAAGAACGCAATTTCTATATTATTTTTAATCATTTAAGAAAATCATTTCTTAAACAAACTTATCTCTTTTTGGCAATTTAATGCTAAGTTTAAGAATCAAATTGTGTTTTAATAAATTTTTCACAATCTTATTTTTTTTAAAACGCAATTTCTCTGTTACTTTTAATGAAATAGAGTAATTATAACAAACAAATGTGAATCAAAAATATATTGTACATTATCTAAATTTTAATTATAAAAATAAATCAAGTAATTCATGTTTGATGAAGTATTAATATAAGTACTTAAAGAGAATCTAATAAAAACATAATTTGATTCTCAAACTTGTTATTAAATCGACAAAAAGAAATGTTTTCTTTTTTTATCTAAGAAAGAAATGAGATTTTTTAAATGATTTACGAAGAATCTTAAAATAAACTGGTTTACAAAATTTATTTACATTTTTCTAATCATTATAATTACATTGTGAATATTCTTTTAAAATTATGTAAATGAAGCAACAGATAAACATAAAAGAAATGAAATTTTATTTTATTTTAATTATATTAAATTTATGCTTAATTTATTAACTATTGAATCTGTTCTATAGTTAATTGAGCTTAAATTTTATTTTAAATATTCATATTTTAATTACGTTAAGCATTTACATGATGTACATTTTGGCTTACATGCATTTTGAGAATCAAAATCTCTGAAATTTCAATGAATTTCAGATATTAATTCACGGCTGATAAAATTCAATGAAATTTAATGAACTTATTCAGTCCAATATATGTAACGAATTGTAATAATGTTACTGAAATAGGTCAATCGTATTTTACTAACTACGACCATAACTCCGCGAATAAAAAATGAATTCCTATAATTCCTCATCAAAAATAGTGTATTCTTAGTACATTGACTCAAAACCCAATTATATAGCTTGCATACTTACAAAATTCTAAAGTTGTCATTAATAAAAACATATATTATAGGCAACATTATTAAAAATTAATATGCTTTCAGAACGAATGAAATTCCATTGCCTCTCATTAAAAACACTCTGCCTAATTTTATATATGATTTTCTTTTTATTTTGCCAACTATATCGATTTAGTTTTTCAATTAAATAATCACCATAAAATTTCAAGTGAAAAAATGCATCATGTTTATTTTGGCTTTATTTGGAATACATTGAAGTAATAAAATAGTAGAATTATGAAATCTACTGAAAAAAATTCTTTTTAATAAAAAACATCGTAGGGATTCAGAACTAACAATAATTTTAGTAACTTATTCTCAGATCGAATAATGCGCCTCTTAAAAATATTTGTTTTGCTTCCTTTAATTTATGTTCTACATTATGCTGCTTTAATTTTTTAATTAATTCCTTAAAATTGAGCTTTTGGAATTTAACATTAGTACAAAAGTTTTACTGGTCTCGATTTCTTTAGTGTCAATAAGTTAATAAATTCTGTATAAAATTTTACATATGAGGCTAAAAACGGTTCTACAGATGTAGAATACAAGAAATGGAATTTCTCGTTTATTTATTTATTTTTGAATCTACAATTTTAGATTTTCCCCATAAACACACAGCTTTATGTAAAATTAATGTATGCATTATTTCTTACGAACAATAAAATCAAATGAGATTGGAATCATTTATAAACAATAAAAATTAGTACTTATTTATAAATAATTCATTAAATTTTAAGGTTTTTTAAGGTCATTTAAAGGGTTTTTTTTTTTTTCAAATAGTTCGAGGGTTTTTTTTTTTTTTTTTTTTGTTACTAAAAAGATGTTTGAAATCAAAATTCATTTGAAAAAATAAAATAAAAATTATTTATTTTTTTCAAAGAAATTTTGACTTTAAAAACCTTTTTTGTAATTTTAAATATTATTAATTTTTTTAGTTCCTAGATTTTCATATTTAACCCCTTAACTGTGACATATATTTCAGAAAAATGGAGCAAAAATGGAAAACTTTTTTGACTGTTTAATTTAATTCTTTATATTATTATAAGAGTTAGAAAACGCTTTTTTATTACAAAAATAAAGTTTTAAATACAATAACTACTATAATTTTTACATACACATAAAACATTGATTGCACATACATGTTATTCATATTGAGCAAATTAAACGAAATTTTGAAGCTAAATATAGCTAGTATAATATAAAAACATGACAATATGATTTTCAATACATAAATTTTACAAATCTTCTACAGTATGGTATATCCCAAAACAAGGTACTGTTCAAAAGCCTATATATTGCGATGTTTACAATAAACTCTTATCTCATGGTTTATTCTCTTCCCTTGTTCATCGGTTTTATGACAGCATATAAAACACTGCCTGGTTGGAGTAGATTTTTTCCCCATTGATGGGATGTGTTCTGGAAAGTGTCGACCTGTGAGGCGCAGCAAGCTTACACCAGGATGCCCTGGTCCTGGTAGTTGAACATTTGGTTTATTTAGTTCAACAACTGATTTTCTGAAGTTCATATTTTTCGCAACTCCTGCTGAAGTATGCAAAATAAAGGAGTTATTTATATAACGCCTGGTGTAGGAGATGGAAAAAAATTTTCTAGTAATAATTTTTACCTCCTTTTCAAGCAACCGGGAAGTCTATAAGATATTGATCGACTTTAACATCACCTCCCATAGTGTTGTTGTAGTCATGGACTACCTTCAAAACCAAAGTTGGAATTGGTAAAAAACTAGGACCACTTGTGTCATTTTTATTAGGAAAATAGGGAATTAAGTATCCTAAAGTAGAAACGAACTCAGTTCGGACTTTAGAAAATAAAAGCGTTAATTTTTCTTCAGCCCGAACTGAGTTCCGGCATCACAAATACTGCACGCAGTAATTGCCCGAACTGAATTCGGGCGACACTGGCAAGGGGTTAAATCCGTTTTAATTCATTTTTTATATTGAAATTATGGACAGAAATTAAAATCCATTAGTCCTTTATCAATTATTGCTTACTTTAATCTATTAACGTAATATTAAACATAAACTTGTCACACAAATGGAATTTCAGAACGATTAATCTACTTTTTTAATATTCAATTTATAAAAGCTGTTAGATTTATTAAACAAAATCAAAAATTCATTATTTAAAATAAAATAATTATGAACTTACAAATGTTGTTTAATCCAACATAACTGTTAAGGATTTTCTTTAGCTGTTTACTGCAAAATGACGAATAAAAATTATGTGAAGATTGTTGAGTTATTTTTCACGAATTGTCACTTTTTCTCTTGGTTGGAGCTAATAGAAAAATATATAGATTCATAGAAATTTTTTTGAAGAAAACACTTTTAAAATTATGCACAAAATGAGAATATTAAAAAATTTCTTCGATTTGTACTTTTTTTATATTATTACACAATATTTTCTACCATCATTATATTACCGTTATATTTTCTTATAAAAACAATAAAAAATAAACATGCTACAAAAATTGGTACTTACGTATTATCGCAACCATATTGGCGGCATTATATAAGATCGGGCCAATACTAAAAACGGATTACGCTGACGGGACATGGAGCGCGTAGTTGAAAAGTACAATGTGATAGAAACAACGTGAAAGAAAATAATAAATAATACATGAAGAAAAATAATAAGTAATTTTTATTTGTATAACTCTTATACCTTTATTTAACGATATATCAATAACGTTTTGGTGGAAAATATTGCAAATTGGTTTTTAGAATAGAATCAAAACAATTTTTTTATCCTTTACTTGGTTTTGTCGCCATGTGAATTCTTCCAAGTAACACTCAAGATGGTGTTTTACTGTATTCCGTAGTTTGTTTCTCCATTTCGCGGAACTTTACATTCTTTCGATTGTTTGGGCATGCGCACCCGTTTCGGGGTCGACAAAATTATATTTGCGTTTTACTCTTGAATAATTAAATCCAGTAATTCATTTTCTTTTACATGTGGCGAACACAAATTTCTCTCATATAATTATTCCAGTCTATGACTGTTTTATCAGTCTTAAGTTCTTCGTCACAAAATTTGACTGTTGTTAATTCTTTGCACCAGCAATACATGAATCTTACTGCTGTTAATAATGGGATACGGTTTTCCTTAAACCAATTACCACTTCTTATTTCCGCGTGTTGATTACAGGTTGCAACGTTGCACTTCCAAAAAATCTGTTTTTCAAAATAAAGCCTTATCGGGTGAGAGTTGGTACATTTTCAAACGTCTGGTAAAATGTTATATTTCTATAAAAGTGTAACGGCATCTTTTTCGGTAAAATCCCAGATTCGTGTTTTAATATTCTACCTTGCCATTTTCAAAGAACAGTTAGGCTGAGAAAGGTGACAAGCAGGGAAATTTGAAAAAAAGCACATGGTTGCCAATTCAGCGCCTTAGATGCGGGCGACATTAGGGTTGCCAATTTGGCAAGTTATCCCGGAGGTTGGCATGGTTGCGATAATACGTAAGTACCCAAAAATTAACTAAAAATTAAAAATTAACACTTCAATAAATTATTTTTTTATCATTTTTCAGATTTTAAGGCAACTTTAAAAATTTGGCTTAATTTCGGTGACCCTAACTAGATGCCTAGAAAGAATGTTTCGTTTTCATTACATAACAACAACGTATTCAATATAGTAATGACGCTCGTGGTTGAAATTCTTAAATATTCTTACAAATCTTAGAAATATATTGAATCAATACTCTTTGAGATTTTTCCCGTCCTTTAACGATGAATTACAGCACCATCAGAGAAAAAAGTTCCTGCGCTTCTGGTTTCCTTATAATTCAATGTTCATTTTTATGCACACGTAAATTATTCAGACCAAGACCTATAGTTTAAAGTGGAATCCAAACTCCTACACTTGTCCAAACTTAAGGGAGAATTGAACTCACGAGCTAGAACTCTAACCCTTAGGCAGCCAGCTCGACCTTGAGTTTCTGGAAAATAGTTTTTTTCATTTATTTTTTAATTTAATAACATGCTGGACTGCAATTTCTTTATTATCTACCTTAATTTCTCTATAAATACTATAAAATAATTATCTTTATAAATTTACAATTGTTCCGCAGTATTTATGTTTCATAACATAGATGGAAAAATATTATTGTTTAACTCTTTGATGCGCGCATTTTTTTTTAAATTTTAAACCAAAGAACTCTAAAAATTGAATGTTATAATCCCACAGACAAATAATATATGAATTTTAAAAAATCTAAATCCACCCATTTATCTGTGAGTGGTGGTCGCAAGGCGCAACCAGCGCGCGTCTAGGACCTTGAAGCTTACTGAGTTAATAGGAGGAAAAAAACTTACCTTGTTTCGTGCGCGCTTTCAATAAATGACGATTATTGCAAACTTCTTAGATAATTTGTATTTAAAATGCAGTATATTATTTTTTTACAATATTTTACAAAGTAAAGGGCAGGAAAAATGAAAAATTAAATATTTATATAACTTTGTTGCTATAAAAATACGATTTTTTCACTTTCTGTCTCCTATTCCAATTTATTTGGGTTACTCGGGAAGGACCAGGTAAATTTATATCGATATTGTCTTCATCTTCTGATCCTTCATCACTTTCCACCTGAAGATTATCATTGGCAGTGAATGGCACATTTTCTTCTTTGTCGCTATCATCACCCGAGATTTCTGATTCTGGATCTGAAGGAAGTTCTTCAAATAAAGCCAATGCCTCAGCTATTCCTAGCCCTTTGTGAGGCATTTTTAATTTAAACAGTAGAAAAAAATATTTTCACACAGTTAAAATATATTGCTATTAATTATTTTAAATTTAAATAAAACTTTTACGTAAATACTATTTTCGATATATATATATATATATATATATATATATATATATATATATATATATATATATATATATATATATATATATATATATATATATATATATATGTACATTAAACTTAAAACACACAAAATACTACTAAATAAAAATTTCCGTACTAGCCTGGGAGCAAACGCAGCATTCAACGCAAAGAAAAATCTGAAACTGAAAAGTCTTACTGAAACAGCAATTGCGAAAGCACGTGTTCACTGGGGATATAAAGTCCACATGTTGGTTACAAGTAAAATGACCCTATGATTCAAATCCCCCTTCACCACACTCCTAAACACTCTAATTCCCAGTCATAATAAATACTCCGTCCTTTGACAGCCAGTGAGCGTGTTGGCCATGTTAATATAGTCTGGTCTTCACGTAAGTCATGTGTTCTAGCTGCGTGCTGGTTTCGCCCTGCAACCACCAGGAATTTCCCTCAAAAAAGGAACGTTTTTTACGTATCTAGTTCAAATTACTGCTGCATTTATATTGTTTATGACAGACATGACGATACAGAAAGAAAAATTTTCTAATATTTATCATCATTTTTTTTAAAAAAAGTAGGTTATTTTGTGTTGTTAAATATGAACATTAAATAACGCCATGTTGAAAGGAGTCCGACCAGAAGTGTATTGGTGCTGCCATCTGTTAGTATTATTTAAAAGTAAAAGATTTGAAATTTATAAAATTTAAGTGAAAAGAAATTAAGAAAAAAATTGAATAATGGAAAAGAATAAAATTTTAATTCAAGTTGAAATATTAATAAAAATAAGAGAAGTAAGAAATATTTTTTAACATCTCTATTTTACAGGTTAAATATACAGTATTCAAAGAAGATGAATCAACAAATAAGGTAACCATAGAAATACCTGAAGAGACTTTGGTAGTAGAAAAGAAAGAAGAGGCAGGAAGGACTAGAGATGTTGCCATGGTGATCTTAAGAATTTTGGCTATCATTATGTCACTTGAAGTGTTTGCTTTCCTGTTATTGCCGTATACTCGAATTATTAATCTTTTGTAACTAGGAAGCAACTATTTCCATCTATATTTTTGTAAAATATTATCCATGGTGAAGCTGATATGTAATTGCTTATGTGATAAAATAAAACGTTGCATTGCTCGATATTATAGGCGATTTTTTTCTATGTCGAATCTTTTTTGAAGATTCAAGAATCCTATGAGTTACTTTTAGTGCCACATTCGTACAGTTCTAACCTTTCATATTCTAAAATCAATATTTGAAATTGAAATACTTAACATAAAATGAACGTTGAAATTTAAGAAAATTATTCATCATAATGTAATGAACTTATCTATCATTTATTGATATAGTAGTGATTTTAGAAAAATATTTTTATACCGTCGTATAATACAATTAATGCTGTGTTTGACATATTTTGACATTATATCGAGACACAATTCATTTAGAGATTTAAGGAGAAAAGACAGAATTTAAGGTTTGTATATCAGATTTGATAATTCATTGTATGATTTAACAGTCCTATTGAGACGATAAAAACTTTGGAATTATTGCAATATTTGACATACAAGTAAAATTCACAAACAATGGCTCGTTTTTTTTTTTTTATAAATAGCTAGGTTTTTTAAAGCATAAAAATATAACATGAAAAAGATAAAGGAGGTTTTTTTTTAAAAAAAATTTACTTTGTACCAAGTGCATATTTTAAGGTGAGTGTATAGATGGAATAATTATGAATTCTTGGATAATCCCTCTCAAAATTTCAGCTCTAAGCTTACTCTTAATAATGTTTAGTTAGTTCTGGTTATTCTATCTTCTTAAATTTAATGTTTTGGATATTAAGCTTTTTTAATTAAAATCTTTTTTAAATAATTAAATATGAACACATTAAAAATAATTTTGTCTCCTTTTTTTGTATTTGCATGTTTTTATTTATCACATTTATTTCTATTACAATTATATACATTATTTTTTATTTATGTAATAAATTATTTCATGATAACTAGTCTTTAACTAGTTATCATGAAAGAATAATATATCTTGTATCATTTTTAAGCACACGCAATTTTTCAGCATTGCATTTTAAGCACACATTACATAGACATTTGTGAGCTTTAATTCTGTTAGGGTTAAGTACATACACCCGTAAGCAATACATACAAGGATTACAACAACTTCTAAATATCGCCAACAATTACATGTATGTGTATGAACAATATAAAGTAATATACTCTAAAAAAATTTTCCACAAAAACTTTGGTTTTTATAAATTGCTTTGGTAGAGAGCAATGGTATTTAGGGCAGCTTTGGATTTTTTGTCTAAATTCATGGATGTGTCATTTATCTTCACTCGCGTGTCATCAAGTAAATGCTTTTGTCTTTCTCCCATTACTATGGTATCTTTAATAAAAAAAGTATGTATGTCAAAATTTGTTCTTTTTGTAACAGCATTTCACATATAAACTTAAAAGTACAATCCGCCAAGAATGCCAATTTTAAGAGGCGATTCCAAAATATGATCACTCTTTGCAAAAATAGCTTTGAATATTTTCTCTTAAAGCTACATTGATTATACTTTAATAAGTGTTCTGTATAATTAAAGTTGGGTTAAAAAAAGGAAACATTCGGTATTGATTGCTGAGAATTTAGGGTTTCATTTTCAGTCTTACATTTAATTATCCAAAGTTCAAAGGATTTACGATTCTCCAATAGAAATGTCAATTCAAGTTTCTCAACAATAAAAAATGAAAAAAAAATTTTTTTTTGTTGTGTGACAAGTGCAAAAAGAAAAAAAAAAGGTAAAAAAGACAAGTCGTATGGGTCCAAAGGCATAAAGCACTGCCTTGGCCACATCTTCAGCTTTTTCTGTATATAGTGTGTCATGGCAGCAGTTGAGGTCGATGCTGAAGAGGGTCGAGGCAACAGAGATGCAGTTGAAGAGATGCCTGGAATCCAATGGAACTCATGTGCAGTTCCTGCATTCTGTGTAGGTTCTAGATCCGTCGGGCATGATTTTCATACCCCTCATGTGCCAGTCCGCATTCTGCTGATGGTACAGGTGATACCATCAGCAGACGGTTAGGATTAAGCTCCGGTGCACCATTCTAATAGTTATTAAAAAGCAAGAATCCAGTGTGGCCGCACATTGTCATCCTTGAAAGTGATGTCTGCTCCAGTGCCATTTTGGGATGTATCCATCCAGATACGTCGACGTATCTGGGCACATGAGGGCCTCATGTGCCCAGTTCGCATTCTGCTGATGGGAAATAAAATATCTTCCGTGGACGAACAGGCAGAAGTCCAACTTCCCGAGGCAATGGCAAACCCTTTTATGACAAGAGTAAAAAAAAATATTAAATAATTAAATATAAATGTGAAATTCATAAAAGCGAGTTCACAACAAAATTCAAAAGTTTTAGTTCATTAATGTGAGTTAAAATTATCATTATGTCTATAAAGCCATGTTAGAGACCAGCCACTAATTCTATAAATCGAGAGTGCTCGTAAAGTAGAGGTTAGTAAAAACGTAAATATATGTATGCGTTATTTGTTAACACCCCTCCCCACCATTATCTGAAGCAACCTACGAATCATTTAATGAATTAAATGTCAAAAATCTTATTTCTAAGATTGATATAATTAATATTTAACTCATTCCTACAGCATTTCATACAATGCGAAGGTGAAAGTTAGTCAATTAATTTGAGTATGTATGTACGCGTGCGTAAACAACAAGTATTTGCGAGAAAAAAATGTAGTGAACTGTAGAAAGATTATTAAAGAGTAATGCGATATAAAACAAAAATGCGTTACTTATAGACCAAATAACAAGAGATTGCCACTTACCAAAAAATAAAATGTAAGAGAAAATAGAACAATTTACATTTACTTACAAAAGCGCCATCTACGTGCAATTAAACATATAAGCAATGTAATTTGATCCTGTGTTTTATATTTAATGATGAATACATTTGTGTTCATTTCTCGATATTCGCTATTCAGTTATAAAATATACTATTTTGAATTTAATGAATTTTTAGCAAGACTATAGGTCGCAAAATTCTGTAGGAAAACGGATGAGGATTATGTGTTGCTGGGAAATGCATCTCAGGATTTATTGGAGTAAAATAATTGTATTTAAAAATAAATTAAGAAATGCAATAAATGTGATGAATTATATAGGATAAAAATAAGCTCAACACTATCAAAATAAAAATTTTGTGATGAAATATGTTTGTCAGAAATAACGAAGAGACAAATTAAAAAGAATAAAAATATATTTGTCTATTTCAAGCAGATAAATTTTTAAGTTAATTTTGCTTATTTACTTTTAAAACTTTTTAATCATTAAATCTAACATCCTCAAAATACATTATTTCAAGAGCTCGCTATTCGTCAGTGAGAGTAGTATGTCTTCCAAAATCTTATTTATGAAAATATCTAAATACTACTTAGACCTAAACTAATCTTCAATAATAATCCCAGGAATAAGATTTTATTAGTAACCCTTAAAGATTATTGCAAAATGCCAGTAATTGTGATTGCGTGTGTAACTTACTTATTAATACTTTTTAAATCGATATCATTAAACGGGAAATAGAATTAAAAAGACAAAATAAAGCTTGCTAAAGTTGATGTTTTTAGAAACACTGTTAATTATTTTTCCTTCCTAATCTCTGGTCGTATACAGATTTACAAAAATATATGTGATTTTCCAGCCTCACCGAAACATATTCTGAATTGCGTCGGACTTTCCCGGGAGGATTTATCCTCAGATCCCCTGATAGTCATCGACTTTCTGATTGTCAACAATTTAGTTGATCTGATAATGTCAGATTTTTAAAGAGGATAAGCCACAACAACAACAAAAATATTTACCAAACTCTACAAAATGTTTTTTCTTAAGAAGCTTGACTAATGTCTTACATTGGAGTCCCATGTGCAGTACGCCAAAATTTGGATGAGTAATGTCCGGTTGGAAACAAAAACATTAAAAAATTTCCAGTGGACTATCAAAGTCATGAATAAAGCTATCTAGACAGATACTGAACGCCAGGCTTAGGATCACTCTGAACTATATACTAGAGACTTTGTTTTTTTAAGGTAAAGAAAAACAGAACTTTTCATAAGAAATCAAAAGAGCATATGATATAAGTTGCACTTTAAACCGTGGGTCCAAGTCTATTTACGCACAAAAAGTAACCGTTAAGCGACAAATAAACAAAAATAATTTATAGCTAAAAGTTTAAGAACATAAATTACAGAGAATTATATTTTATAAAACCAAAATTTTGCATTACAATAGAATTTTTTTTTTTAATTTTCAAGCGACTTTTCTTAAAAATATTGTTTTTTGGATAATTATTATTTAATTAAAAATATTTGATCAAGAATAATCAGTAAAACAGTATAATCACACTTATCTGAAAAAAAAAATTGCAATAACTGCTATCAGAAAATCTCAGTATATAGAAAATATTGATTTAATTGTTACAGAAAGAAAAATCAGTATTTATAAGCAGCTCATGATATGTTAATGCTTTTAAACCTCCCTCTCCTGTGAATAAAATAAATACACAAAATGAACCTGACACTTTACAGTATTCCTTTTAATAATTGTACTTTTAATTTAAAAAAATATTATAAATGATTTTTTCAATAAATATTTTAAGTGTCTAAACTTCAAAATTTTCAAACTAGACAGATAAGTGAATCTATTTTTATGTGAAACTAAACAAAAACCAATCTAACATAAGGAAAAGAGTTTCTATATGACAAAAGTTTGAAAACAAAATAAAAGTAAAAATAACTAGGCTGTTATTTGTTGGCTCCAGTTAGTCTTTTAAGCGAAATTGGTTTCCATTTCTCCTCTCTGTTTTCATACTTTCTTTTTCTCACTTTCCACCACAAATTAACCCTTCGTGAATCCAGATTACTGCAAATTGTTTTCAACAACTATTTTTGTGGATTAAAAACACTAAGCCAAACGGCTTGTAGTTTTGCAATGTAATTGTTGAATTCATGATCAAAAGAAGAGGATGCAAAATTCAGTGTTCGTTCCACTAGACAGACGTTGACCAGTGGAAGGGACGTTGAACATTATGGGACTTCTTCCTATATACAAGGTTTCTCAGCATAATGGTCTTAATCTGAATTAGTTATAGAATCTGTTGCATCCCTATTAATCGGAAAGCCCATTTTCCAAGAAAGACCAAGCTTTCTTGATCTTTCTTGGGATATATCTTGGGATCTTGATATATATATATATATATATATATATATATATATATATATATATATATATATATATATATATATATATATATATATATATATATATATATATATATATATATATATATATATATATATATATAAGATAAAACATGAAGAAAAGTAAAATCAGAAATATAAAATTGGAAAGGTACTAAAGTATATGAAGCAAAAGACAACTAGATTTCCTATTATGCACTGTAGTTCCAACATTATATATATTTTTAGTATTGTATTTATTACTTTATATTTATATATGTCTTTTCATTACATTAATATATATATATATATATATATATATATATATATATATATATATATATATATATATATATATATATATATATATATATATATATATATATATATATATATATATATATATATATATATATATATATACTGTGGTTATTTTTTGTTAAATACTTTTTCAATGGCACGATTCAAACTGCAGAAGAGGCTTGCCAAGCTCTCGACCTATTTCGATTCAGCTTTTAATGATTTACTCTAAAAAAAGAAGAACCAAGCTCAAATACCCGAAGAGCTTAACTACAGCAAACATTAACTATAAAATTTCTAAATCCACAAAGACATATTGCTACAGATGTAGATTATTATACTAATAATCTACATCTGTAGTAATATTCACTAGGTAGCGCTACAAATTTCCAATTATTTTTTTAGAAATTAGAAAACTTTAAGCAGCCCTTTACACTCTTTCATCGCACTTAGAAATTATAAATTATTAATTTCTGAGTTTTGAATACTTTTATTCATAAATAGCTATTAAAATTATTTTCTTTTGATGAAAAATATAATTCCATTAATGAGATCAGCTGTAAAAATCCTAAACTTCCGGTGACGCCATGTTTTTAGTTTGATTGACGAAATTTGTGTCAAAAAAAAAAAGGAATTCATGAATTTTAATTAAACAATTGGAAATCTGAGGTATATTATTTGTGATTTAAATGAAATTTTCTGTAGTTTCGAATGCTTGTTTCCTTGGATTAATTTAAGAATGCATTATTTTTGTAATACTGATTACTCATTTGTAGAAAATTCCTGCGATATTTTTATTTTTCTTTAGTTCGTGATTTAAGAATGAATAGAATTTCATCGAAAAAATGAAAGTTGTTTTCATTACTGATTGCATGTTGTACAGCGTTAATAGTTTTGAATTTTACTTATTGTGTTAAATTTTAAAGTATATTTAACATGACAAATTTTTAATATTTAAGGTTAATATTAATTCCAATTGGGCGTGTTTTTATTATGACAATGCTTTTATTGTTTCTGGATGCTCTTATTTTACGTCATGACTTTTAAACGCTGTAATTTTTATATTTATTTACTTAAGTTTGTTTGATTCTCTTGATTAAGAGATTTGTAATCGACATTTCAGCTTTAGAAATTTCTGATCAATTGTTCAAGATGACTGCAGATCTGAATTTAAGTTCTGTTAATCTAAAATGGGATCCAAAAAATTTAGAAATTCGTACAAGAACTGTAGAAAAAACTCTTGAACCATTAGTTATTCAGGTATGTGTATTTATTTCATGTTTTTAGTATAACATAGTTTTTTGTTAAATGTACATTAAATTGAAATATAATTGTATTGTTTATTAAATGGACAAAATTATATAGTTTGAAATAATATTTTAATGAAATTTCTTCATAGGATAAAATTAAATAGTTTTTTTTGTACTTTATTACAGTTTACTTAAATTTTATTTTTAATAATAGTAAAAATATTTAAATAATTGCATATTTATTGAATAAATAATTTCCTGAAAAGAATGGAGCTGGAAAAATCTCATATCTATTTAAAAAGATGGAGAGAATACCACAAATATGAGATGTTATAAAAACAAATGTCACTAAATATAACATTATCCACCCTTGTATTAACTTGCACATGTATTTTTGTTGCAACAAATATCAAAAATATAAGAAAAAATATAGCAATGATAAATTCTAAATATTACAATTGAGTGAATGACAAACATTAATGGAAGTTAAGATTTCAAAGCTTTTATAGTAATGCACATTTGGAACTTTGTTATTATTTCAGAAAATTTACTTTCCCAAACAAGCAGATTTCTATAAAATGAGTGACTGTACTATTCTATTTTGCCATGACAAATGCCACTAAAATAACTATTTAGAGGCAAAATATAATATAAATAATAAGAAAAAATTTTAGCTTTAAAAAAAGAATGCTAAAATGAATTTAATCTGATTTTAAAAACATGATGATACAATTATGTAATTGGTGATATTTTATTTGGACTTACTAGTTAATAATTATCACTTGCACCAGCAAAATGTGGTCATATTTGAATGTCTATATGTAAACAGGCATACATATTCGTCTTTAGTTGTTTCCCAATCATCTCAGTGTATAACAGTTCATATTATTTTATTTGGTAATTATTTTATTAATTTTTAACACATCATAGCTTATGCTTAGGACGGTTGCTAATATGAAATATTTTTTTACTAAATGCAATATGATGCTTCCAGTAGTTAAAATAATGTTTCGTTTTAAAAACTTCAAAAATTTATTTATGTGGATATATTAGAAAATTAAAATACCATATAGTATATAAACAGTAGTATAGAATTATATGCTTCACCTGCATATAATTCTATACTACTGTTTATTCAGCCTGATGGTTAGCACTCTTGCCTTCAGATCCAAAGTTATTTAATAAAATTTCAATCTTCAATTACAATTCTTACAATTTCAACCTTCATTGATGTGTGTAGTGGTTTTGGAATTCACTTTAAACTGGTCACACAGTTTAATTAATCTCTGTGTGCATAAAAAGACTAAGAAACTAGACCAGTAGTTGGCAACCCGTCATTCAAAATAAAAAAAAAAAACCAAATCTAGATAATTTACAATTGAAATTTATTCAAAGTCATTTTTTAAGCTTTGTTTTAGTAAGAGACATTATTACAGAATTAATTAGGATTGAAAGTTTGCTATCAAGCTTGCCCTTGCTTAACAACATGATGATACAATTATGTAATTGGTGATATTTTATTTTACTTTTGGTGATATTTTTTTTTGATATTTTATTTTATTGGTGATATTTTTTTTGATTAAGTTTTACTAACAGTGAATTAAATAAAGTGTGGTATCATACTTACATAAAGATAATGTTTATTAAAAAATATCACTAGTAAAATAATATAAAAGATAGTCTTAAAAATCACTGCAAATATTCCACTAATGGGAACATTGGCCTTGCATTTCCTTGCAAAGTAAGGGTATACATGTTCTTCTTAGAGTTGAGTTTGTATGTCATTGGGCACCTCTGCTTTTCTCAGCATTTTGTACCATTAATTCCAAACCCAATGTTTCCTAGTTCGAGTTGCTCGGGTCACCCATTTTATTAATAAAGTCTGATAACCCTTTAATAGAGTATAGGTGTAACTTACTAGTATGGATGATGCCTAAAGAAGTTGATCTAGGGAGGGGGGCAAGAGCCTTGCATTCGTAAATGATATGCTCTGCCGTTTCCTCTTGCGTATGACATTTCCAGCAGATAGGGTCTTGTTGAAACAATCCCATCTGATCAGAGAGTCAGTCATGCTAGCGATAGCTTCCGGACTTCCACCAGAAGAAGATAGTTTGGGGGTCATTTCTATCTTCTGTGAAGGATTCATTGCTGCCCATTCACTAGATTGCTTCTGAGTTCCCTTGTCTTTTTCAGCAAGGTCTACTTCAGAGGCTTCACTTGCAAATGCAGAAAGGTTTGTTATTTCTTGTGTCTTTTCAGCCACAAGATAACAATAAGCTCAGGTAATATAACAGTCCACCCAGCATTGTCTGAGTTACTGGGCAAGGCAAGAAAGCTCTAGAAGTTCACCAGGCAACTAGAGGCTCTGTTAAGATACCATTACCGCGGTGCCAAATAGCCCTAGGCACGGGTCGCATACCAGAGTTTACGGGAGCTGGTTCGCGGCCTGTGATTCTATATTCAAGGCTATCCTGTCATTCCTATAGTACATTCGGCAATCCACCACCTGCTGACGCTTCTGGTAGCTGCTCAGGTCCCAGGTATACATGTTTGTATAATGTAATTTTTAATTTGAGGCACGATTTCAAGTAATCATCAATAAACCGAATGTTTTTTAAAATATATGTTTGTGAGGTTTTTGTGTATATTACGTTAAATTCTCTCTTTAGAAGAATTATTTTCTGAATGACAAAAACAAAGTGCTATGAGCAATTTAATGTTTAATAGAAGATTATTTTGGGATTTGTCAATGGAATGTAGCATTTTTTGATGGCACAAAATATATGGTATCCTTGCAATGATTGACATTTTTTGGTTAAATAATTGGAGCTTTGAAAACAGACAAGTACCAAGTTCAATAGTAAATATATTTTAACCTTTTGAGGCCAGCGTCACAGTTTTCGAAAAACTGTTCCTACTGCAGCGCAAAAAGAAAACATTTCCTAATCCCCTGACAAAAAGGAGAGGGTCATTTTCACCCCACTTAAGTTTTGAAAATTTCACCATGACGAATCTTTATCTTTTGAGGGTGGCATCACGCACTAGGTCTGTTATAATTTTGAAGAAATGTAAATAGGTTTACTGTAAATACTATACTTATCAATAAATAATCTACTTTTTTTCCAACATGTTGCTTAACATAATCATATATCATACTATTACAAAAATTTTAAGATATGTACTTGTATATGTGAAACAAATTTAATCTGTTTCGTAAACTATCATATTGTATATATTAATTTGTTATAGCAAATTTTCTGAAATTGTTTAAAATAATTAGATGATAAATTTGATTGGTTTGATTCCTAGACATCAGAATACTTTAAAATTGCATCTTTTATTTTAAAATAATGGAACATAATAGGCCTTAAGAATAATGATACAATAAACTAATTGAATACATTTCCAAAACATTCCTAAAAACTGCATACCTGATATTAAAAAATAACTAAAAAAATTTTGAATAAATAATTTTTCTTTATAAGTGAATACATGTTAATTATCAAAGCTGTATTTGTAAATGGTATTCAGTATATTAACACTATTAATTTTTTTTTTGTTATAAATGTTTTGTGATACAAGTATTCTATATCTATCAGATTAAAGTATAAGGAAAAAAAAGGAAATCTTTTGGAAAAAAAGCTTGATTTTCTTTTCTGCATTTCTGTGATTAGGCATGCAACATTTAATGCTATGAATGTTGTGGGATCAACCTTGAGTTGAACTACTTTTATATGTATTTAAATTCTTATAAAATTGTTTTTGTCATTAATCTCAGCAAATATTTCTATAAAATTCTTATATAGAAAATAGATAACATATTAGTATAATACTAAATTTAAATTCTAATAACTTAAATGTTTCAAACTTTGAATAAAGGAATGCTTGTTAAATTATCTTTAAAAATTAAAATGTTTATTTAAATTTTGTTCAGAAATTATAAATATGCATCACAACTCACTTTATGACTGAAAATACTTTCATTTTAATTTTTATATACATTCATTTATACTTGTATGTTCATGTTGTGAGATCAAAAAAAGTATAAGGTCATTCATAAACAATTGATCTTATTTAAATGTCACAAGGAAGAAACCCAGAAAGCTGTTTATCTTCTATTTTGACATAAGTATATGTAGAAAAAAATAGGTGCAAAATGCAGTTTTCATTGTTCACTTGTGAATGAGATCTAATTAGGTATATTCCATCTTGAATGGCAAGTTTCAAACACTAGATCACAATTAAATTCTCATATTTTAATGAGATTAGTGCCTTAATGAAAATGCTTCAAGGAAGAATGAAAACAAAAATGCAGAAATATTTTCATAATTATAAATTACTTAATCAGAGGTAAACATGAAATTCAAAATTTTTTATTTAATAATGAATGTATAAATTGGAATAAGATTTGTCAAATTTAAAGCTTCTCTCTTTTAACAAATATAATTATCTCTTGTTTATATTGTATACTATTACAAATGTATCCAATATTTTTTAATTTCTTCAACAGTCAACAGATTTTATTCTAAATCTTTGAATTGGGATTTTTCTAACATATTTTTCTGCATAAATAATTTTAATAATCATTTAATATTCCATTAAGAATTTGATCCATAAATTGATTAAAAATTAATTTGAAGAATAAGCAATTTTTATCCGGATTGGGATCAAAGATCATGTTAGGGACTATAATTGTTAAAAATGTAAGAGTATACCAATGTTCCTTTTCCTGAGTAGTATGAAAATCGAAAAGAGAGACATGTCACTATGAATCACAAATTCTCATAAATATGAAATTGTGTAATTCAAGGACACTACCAATGAATTAATACTATCAATGGAACTATAGTTAAATTTCTTTTTTTATAATAACTTAAAAATATGTACATGCGTAAGAATGTATGTAACAATAAGACATTTTGTCTATATATATATATATATATATATATATATATATATATATATACACACACACACACACATAAACTTATACCTATATATTTTATATATGATAAGCATACTTATTTGTTTCATCTGCAGTAAAATTTAAAATGACTTCTGAAAAAAAAATTCAAGTTCATCAACTAAAACATTTATTTGTTTAGAAATACTTAAGTCTCCTTTAAAATTAAAACTTGTTAATTCTTTTTGCATTACATTAATCAAAACTGAATAATACAGAGAAATCTGCATCATTATTATCATCAAGAAAGCTACTACTTTTAAATTTAGATTCAAACACAGCAATCAATCATTATCTGCAAAACTTTCTTTTCTAATTTATCTAATAACTTTTTAATTTCTTCAACATTCAAACCTTTACGACCTGAAGCCAATGAAAAATATTTTTCTAGTGACTAAAATAGCAGAGGAATATAATGAAAAAATATGTTAAAGTGTGGATAAATAGGCTTTTGTGTTAAAAAGAGCCCCAAAAAACAGTTTGAGTGGGAAAAGTTGAGCTCTTGTAGGGAGGGGGGATCCATGGTACAAGTGCTGTACCATAGCTGTCTTCTGATGTACTCACTTTCATGGTATGACAGTTGTAATACCAAGACTAAAAGGTAAAAGAAGTGCTTACAATTAATATTATTGTTCAATATTTGGGAATTGTGTTTCAAGTCCAATTTCATTAATATAATTTTATTTTTTATGTGTCTAATATTAAATTCCTAATTTAAAGAGGAAATGGTTTATAATTGTATTTAATAAAATAAAAATTGTTTAAAAATGTAGGATTTTGTTACAGCTATTAGAAAGTAGCTCCTTCCAAAATTACAAGCTTATCTGTTTGAGTCCCACCTTGGGCTTGGAAGTTTGTAGTAGTTTAGATTCCACTTTAAGCTGTAAGTCTTGGTCTAATTAATTTTCATTTGCAGAAAAAGGTTGATGAGCAACAAACAAACCAAATTATATTATACATTTTCAAATTATTTTCTCTGGATAAAAAGGATATAATTTACAGTTTAAAAAGACAATCAAACTAAAAAAAGTTTTTAATAAATCGTGCATAAAAACATTTTATTTGTAAATGATATGGATATCAAATTTTTTGTTTGAAATCATAGTCAAAACGGAATGTAGGAGCTAATCATCAATATAACGAATGCAAGGGCTCTTTTACTCTAAGCAAACACTTACTTTATGAAAGATAAATATTATGTTTCTTAACGTGTTGAAAAACATGCATTTTATCACAAATTTTATGAATAAAATAAAATTAAAGATTTATTTATCTCTAGTTTTCTTCCATGTATGAATCTTATGTTTATATGAACTTTACATTGATAAAGTTTAAATGCCAAAATGTTATAAAATAAGTTGCATGCAATGATCAAAATTAATATGTTTTATAGTTATTTAATTAATTTAAATATAATAATTTAAATATAAAATTTGGTTCCCTTTTATATTTTAAGGTTTATAAATTGAAATTATCTTATGAATGTATTAATGCACTTTAATGTCGGAATATTTAAGTCTTGCTTAAGTTATTTTTCAGAATAAGAAGTTTGATTTGTCTTTTTTGCCAACAATAGGAAGCTTTATCCCCACTTGCCATAAATAATTAAGGGAAAAAATAAAGGAACACAACTGATTTAAACAATAAATATTTTTAATAGTCCTATCTGACATAAGTAGGAGGTAATAACCTACGGACTGCAGGCTATTGTAAGTAATTTCAATATCCACAGTGAAAATTGCCTTCTAAGATTTTTTATAGATAGTCTGCCATATTCATATGTTACAAAGGGGGAGCACCTTATGTTCTGGAGAGTTTTATCCAACCACTTGAGTCCAGTGAGTCCAACATTTTGGACCTTATTAAGTTACCTATTGAAAAGCTGTGTATTCTCTTTAATTGGTGATGTTTAGAAATTGCTGTTATTTTCAATAAATAGTTCTGGACCTTACATTAGGACTTTTCTTACCATTCCTGTAAAAATTGGAATGTTCAGTCTATGAATTTTGATAAAATGATTTTGCTCCATTTGCAAACATAAATAAGTGCTTTGTTATGATATTAGTGTGATGTTATATCAAATATTAATTTTAAAGTGCTTTTTTTAAAATTAATAAATTAATTTATTATAAATTTATTAATTCATTTTTGTACCTATCATAAAGCACGTGAATATATTATTATGATAGTAAAATAGAAATTAAATAGCAATCTTTGATTTTTAACTCCTTTTATCGGATGAAAATCCATGCAAACCATCATAATATTCAATCTTAAGTCGAAAGTTGGAAATAAAAATAGTGATATTAAAAAGTATTTTATATTTCTTAAATTTGTATCTTAATATTTTGTGAAGTAAATATAAATATTTTGCACATTCTAAAACACCCTAGTAGTTAACTATCATATAAGCTTACTTCTATCCACCTAAACAAGTGTATACAAATATTAATGATTTGATATAAAATATATATGAATACTTTTATTTTACATGCAGCTTTTGAATCCAGTGAAGGTAAGGTATTAATGTTAAATTTAATTTTATTACTTCCTATTTTGTGAGTTTTATTCTTAAATTTTGAATCTCTATTTTCAAGGTAACAACATTAGTAAATACTAAAGGTCCATCTAAAAAGAAGAAAGGGCGTTCAAAAAGAGCTCATATATTAGTTGCAGCAGTGGAAAAAGCTACAGAGAACTTTATTACTAAGGGAGAAGAAATTGCTCGTGAAAATCCAGACATCCAGCCAGAAATGCTATTAGCTGTAGATGAAGTTAAAAAAACTGGTGAAGTTATGAGTAAAGCTTCTCGAGAGTTTGCTGAAGATCCTTGTTCATCTGTTAAGCGAGGTACAATGGTTAGAGCAGCAAGAAATCTACTTTGTGCTGTTACACGTCTTTTGATATTAGCAGACATGGTGGATGTTCACAGACTTCTCAAATCTCTTAGATCTGTAAGTTAAAAGAAATACTTATTTAAATGGCTAAATTATTTATATTTTACATTTGAGTTGATGCATAAAGAAACATCATTTTCTCTTAATTATCCATACATTAGTAAAATCCCATCATACAAAAGTTGGCACCAATTTTCTAAAATGACATCAAATCATTACAGATTGCTCTTTAGCGCTCATTTAATAAGAATTAAAACAAAAAGTTTATGTATATGTATATATTTTTATGGCACAATTTATTTGTAATGTTCATTAAACATAGATACGCTATAAATTCATTATTTTATCAATAAAAGAAGTTTTAATGAAAAACCTAATGTGATTGACATTTTATTTATAGCCAGTAATATTTAGTAAACAGTTTTATTGACATTTTATTTATAGCCAGTGATATTTAGTGAACAGTTTTTTATTGTTAGCAAAAATTTAAGTGCTTAACCTGTATTTCTTCTTCTAGTTGATAAGATTTTTCATGTGTACTTAATTATCTTTTTGTAAAATCCTACGAGCTTGCCCGGGTTTGGTGCACTTTCTAATTTTCATATCAAGTGCTGCACAGTTATCTCGAAAATCTAAATTATGTCACTTTGCGCAATATCTGGTTTTTAAATCCCAATCATGCTCGAACTTTGCAATCTACTTTAAATTTCAAATATCAAAATTTTGAATATTTCATTGTACTTACTATAGAGATATTAAAATGCTAATAACTTCACAAAGCTTACTTAATAAATGTAAACAAAATATCATGCAGTCTTCAACAAGTGACAACCATGCAATAAAACTAAAAAACTCAATGCAAATAACAAACATTTTTTATTAAAAAAATCAGATTTTAATTACCAGGTAATGGCACTCACTTTAAAAATACTTCAGTGTAACGCAATCTACCTTTGAGCGAACAGGGCAATAAAGCTGAATCTATAATGTAAAATTTGCATTTTTGAAAATTTGTGTATTGATTAACTGAGGCAGTGGTGCCTACCTCAAAAAACTTCAGTGTAGCGCAATCTAACCACGAAGTGAACCGATAAATAAAATACATTTTTATGGAAAATACAAGCTTACGTCTTACAATTCATGTTATGTGTCACATATTTTTACACAATACTCACATGGTTCTTACAGCTCCTTGAAACTCCTGGAAATATGGCTTACCTTAATATATTTATTTTTTGTTAGAAAATATAATTTTTTAAGTTTTTTGTTTTAATATTTTAAAACTTTCAATGAAATTATTCAAAAATCAAATTGAGTATTATAATGTTACTACTAGATGGCAATACAATCAATATTAGATTGTGCTTATAACTGTTGACTAAAATAAAGATCTAATTCAACCACAAGTTTCTTGATGATCCAGTTCAGTCGGGACAGGATAAAGTATTTAGGTTTATGTGTATGAAGAGTCTTAATCTTCCAATAAGATCCTCATGTGGTATTATCAGGGAGTGATTTTAATTCATTCTTTTTCTATTTGTGTTTGTCTTTTATATTGTAAAAAATTCACTGAATATTAATTTTTAAATATAAAATTTTTGAGTTAAAATATACTTTCCATATATTTCTTGGTTAGAATTGCGTATAATGTCAATGAAAAGGAATGAATTTGTTTATCAATGAAATAAAGATTTAAGTAATTTAATATACCTGGTGGAATGTATCTTTTCAATGACCAGTGGACTCTGGAGAAGCCATACAAAGATTAGCTTTTGTAGAGATCAGAAAAAAATAATGAATTTTTTTATTTTGTAGAAGATAAAATTTAAATCATTACAGCTGACTGTAAGATTTCAAGATTGTATTGATGAGAAATTTAATCTTATAAAAGATAGAATAGATATTTTTTTTAACTTACTATCAAATAGACAAAGTTATTGTCACTTATGAAAAGTAGTTATTTTGCTTTTACTACTCTCACATGATCAAGCATTGGTTAAACATGAGTTTTCTGTGAACAAAAATTTGATGGTAAATTTAAATCAATTATGGCTTAATGTATCAGGGATGATGATTA
Organism: Latrodectus hesperus; assembly: GCA_037975125.1. Classification (NCBI taxonomy): domain Eukaryota; kingdom Metazoa; phylum Arthropoda; class Arachnida; order Araneae; family Theridiidae; genus Latrodectus; species Latrodectus hesperus. The sequence continues at coordinate 3,835,596 of JAJQOW010000018.1, read as the reverse complement.
CCTCCAAAACATAGGAGGTGCCAACAATATGACAAAGACCTATTTAGTTTTGTTGCTGGTGCTAGGCAAAAGTATAAATTATTTAGATGAGTTAAGACATCTAAAAAAGCAAAGCTTTTTGTGAAAAAAATTGATGAACTGCAAATCAAAAAATGAAATGTTTGGAACATGTGAAAAATCTACAAGGAATTTCTGAGGTAGCTGAAAGAACTGTTATATTAACATTAATTACAAAATCAAACACATGTTACTGTGGTGTTTCAGAGAAGCAACAGTTATTACTCAATATTAATAAAGAAATATTAGTGAAAGCTTTAGAGATGGAAACTTAACATTTTCTAATAGCAATACTGTGTATGTATAAATAGCCAAGAAATGGGAAAATATATTGAATGATTAACGAAATACACTCTCTTCTAAAAGTTAAGCACAAAGATGTAAAATGAAAAAAATCAACATATACTGCTTTGACACAAAATTCAGCAGGAAAGTCAGCACTTACAATCAACTTCTGTAACCCTTCATAAAGCTGGTATCTTATAAGATTTCCCTTTTTGCATATTTCTTGGCATGAAAGCGTGATTGGCTGTTAAATAATGTATTTGCATACTTCCATCTACCTCTTCAGCGATTTGCATCCTCTTGAATTCTGATTGGCTTCCGGAAATTAGCATTTTCCTCTCCATGCATAACTTTTGGAAGTGAAAAGACTAGAATATGGATGTGAAATTTTATAGTTTTAGAAGAGTTTAAAAATAAATGGAAGAAAAATTTAGAATTACTTTTATTAAATAATAATTAGAAAAAAGTCTCACCCTGGAAACTTTATCTAATAGTTGCTTTTATTTTGTTTTGAATAAGGATATTTATTTGAAAAAGAGATTGTTATACACATCTCTTGAAATGCTCAATAAATTAATAGACAAATAGAAATCTAGTGAAGACTTTTAAAAACTCTTAAAATTACCCTTAATTTTATACAATGTATTATTCAGTAATGTAAAAAATATTGATTATTTAAATAAAAATGTTCTTTTATTGCTTTAAATTCATTGAAGGTTTTTAAAGTAATCATTAAATATTATTCTAACTTAAATTTAAATAAATATTCCCATTAATTTATGCAATAATTATTTTGTTATTTTTAAATATTATTGACAGATGTTGTATATACATAATTATATAATTTTGCTAAGAATAATTTGTAGAATAAAATAAAAATTATTTAACATGAATATCAATACCTCCTGGAAATTTTTGTAATGAAAAACTCCTGAAATTTGATTCTTGAAAATCCATACTAACTCTGTACTTGATAAATTACATTATTACAAACAACAGCAATTTTAATTGACTAACACATATAGTAAAAATACTCACTATATCACTTGCAGTATTAAGGATACAAATTCAAATTATCATTATTCACACCTTTCACTTCCTACACACTAATAATGTAATTCAATTCTTTCAATTTGATTTAGACTTTCTAAACAAAATATAACTGGAAATATTTAAATTTCAAGAATAAACAAAAAATGCTTCAAGGGTTACTAAAACTCCAAGCAAGTTATGTCATGCAAATGCAGCAAAGTGTTTCGATACAATAAACCTGTTTGTTGCATTTTATCTCTGAACTGCTCCTAACACTCAGCCACCTTTTCTTGTACTTTGCTTTCAAATAAAATAGTTAATTTTTTTAAACTTATTTTATTACCATATATTCTATATATTTTAGGTGGAAGATGATTTAGACAAAGTTAAAAATGCATCTAGCCAATCTGAGCTTATGAAATCATTCCAAGATTTTGGAAAAAATACTGCAGAACTTATTCAACAGGCAGCCAAACGACAAGCGGTAAATGGAAATTTATTATTTTGTTATTAAGTGTCACAGTCAAACCTCAATGTGCTGAATTAGAAGGTATAAAAAATAACCTGTTTATAACTCTTCAATTGTAAGCAATGCTCATTATATTTCATATTCCATGAACTTTACTTTATAATTAGATTTGGAAAATGTTTCACCTAATTGATTGATGCTGTTTAACAGTTTGTGGGTTCATGTCTCACCTTGGATGTCGATCTTGATTTTATTTTCATAGATAAGGAATTTATGAATTTTCTTTATTTTTATTATTTTGATTTGTGTTTGCCAAATTACTTCACTTTTCATTTACTGATATAGTTAGGTTTCTTCACTTTTCATTTACTGATAACTGCTCAGTAACATTTTAATTTTTAAAAATATTAGTTATATACTTAATAAAACTATTTAAACTAAATTTTGTAATGAAATGTAAATTGAATACATGTAGCATATTATTTCTGTATATAATCTACAATGTTATGTTATCCGCAAGATAATTTTTTCCGGGTAAGGAAAAAAGCATTCATAATTTGCTGCAAACTTTTTGCCGAGTAATCTAAAATATATACTGCTCTAATAATATGGTATCACATAAAATAAATACAGAGTAGGACCAAAAATGTAAGAAATTATACAGAAAAAGAGAGCGTGAAAAACTTCTGCTTAGATCCTATTTGGATCCACATCGTTTCTAAGTGCAATAGACAGGTGAAAGCATCCTACCGATTGTCAAAAGTGATCTTCTTCTTCTTAAAATTGGGTTTATATGTCATTGGGCACCTCTGCTTTTATCAGCATTTTGTACCATTAACTCCAAACCCAATGTTTCCTAGTTCCAGTTGCTCGGGTCATCCACTTTACTAATAAAGTCCAATAACCCTTTAATGGAGTCTAGGTGTAACTCTCTAGTTATGGATGAAGCCTAAAGAAGTTAATCTAGGAGGGCAAGAGCCTCACATTCGTAAATGACATGCTCTGCCGTTTCCTCTTGCATTTGACATTTCCAGCAGATAAGATGACTTGCTGAAACAGTCCCATCTGGTCAGAAAGTCAGTCATGCTAGGAATAGCTTCCTGACTTTCACCAGAAGAAGATGGTTTGGAGGTCATTTCTACCTCAAGTGAAGGATTCATTCATTGCTGCCCCTTTACAAGATTGCCTCTGAGTTCCCTTGTCTTTTTCAGCAAGGTCTACTTTAGAGGCTTCACCTGCAAATGCAGAAAGGTTTGTTACTTCTTGTGTCTTTTCAGCCACAAGATAACAATTAAAAAGCTCAGGTAATATAAGTCCACCCAGCATTGCCTGAGTTACTGGGCAAGGCAAATTACTCTAGAAGTTCGCCAAGCAACTAGAGGCTCCGTTAAGACACCAATACCGCGGTGCCAATTAGCCCTAGGCAAGGATCACATAACACCAGGGTTTACGGGAGCTGGTTTGCGGCCTATGATTCTATATTCAAGGCTATCCTGTCATTCCTACGGGACATTCGGCTATCCACCACTTGCCGAAGCGCCTGGTGGCTGTGCTCAAGCCCCAGGAAGGTACACGTACCCCCTGGTTCCAGGGTCAAAAGTGATACTTCTAAGAAGGTTCTAAAAAGTCCAATCGTTTTTTTTTTTTTTTAATTCATAATAACTTTTTAAAACTAGATTACATATTTTTTTTAAAAAATATATTTGTTTTATTAATAATTAAAGAAAAGAAAGGGATTATTTTCAAACTACATATTGTATACATTTTTTCTTTTGTACTGCTTTGTTTTTCGTTGTATGTTTGTGGCCATTTTTTATTTGCCTTCTCCAAAACTTTTAATTTAAATTCTATCATGTTACTTTGATGTTTTTACTTCCACGTGACTATATATGAACTTAAACATTTTCAAAACAAAACAAGTCTGATCCAAACATTATGCGAAATGACGCTAAATAAGTTAATATCCTTCCATGGAAATTAATTCCTTCTTGAACATAACTGTACAAAACTTGTTGCTTTAATATATCAATCAAGTCATAAAAGTTTTTGCTGTCATATGTTATCTATTTTATAAAACATAAACAGCATTTCTTATGAAACTTTATTTTAAGCTTTTCTGTTGGAGAATTTTATTGTTTATTTTTTTATCAGATAATCCATTGCAGTATATAAATGTGCACAATGAAATTCAAAACTTCTAACACATAATTTGCTAATCATATGCAGGAAAATATGATACATATTTAAATGCAATTTTTTTCATATAATCATAATGCTAATTAGGATATTTTTTATTTACAATATTTACCGTAGGAGTTAAAAGATCCTAGACTTAGAGATGATTTAGCTGCTGCAAGAGCTGTATTAAAGAAAAATAGCATGATGCTTTTAACTGCTTCTAAAGTAAGTTCTTTGCTGTAAAGTAAGTAATATTCTGTTGATAAAAAATTCTTTTTTAAATGTAAATATACTTTGCTGTGTATGTTAAATATAAGTTCTTAAATTTTTACTCTTAATAGTTTATAAATATAAATAAAGAATTTTATTCAGAAGAATAAAATATCTAAGATGTGTAATTATAACAATAAAACTTACTAATTACTGGTTGTTCAATTATGATTATTCATGGTATAGTTTATTATAATTAAATAATTCAATGTTATATATATTTCATTTTTGTGAGAAAGTAATAAGTTCATTATGATTTCTATTATTTAATAATATTTGTTTAGTATTAAATATTTATCTTTGTCGTCAGAAGTCGGGCAATACTTGCACTTCAGTTTTAAAAAACTGCAAATTCAGTTTATCGACATCCATACCTGGTGCTACCTTCTCTCAAATATGAATACTTGAATTTTATTCATTTCAAAAATAAAACTTCATTTTTTGTATTACAACTTCAAAAAGCATTTATTAAAAAAAAATGAAATGCAGTTAAAACTTGAAGGATTACTATAATTCCAAAAGAAACTTTGTGCATGCACACATCAGGTTGCATCGTAAAATCACAGGAATCTATTCTGGTGCCATAATCTATGGGTTTGGCACATTTGGCTACTGATTTGGCATTTGTAGAATTTAACCTCTTGCCATTTGTCACAATATTTCCATTTCTGATATTATTTTTTAAATTTTGTATAGTGTAAATTTGGGCAATATTTGGTCTTATAACTAGTAATCATCACAAAATTAATGAATATATTGCTCATTATATCTTATGGATACTCAAAAGATGAAGAACTCTGTACAGCCATTAGTTTTATAATTTTTTCTATTTTCTTAATGATTATTTTGTATCTTTATTTTATAACTGTAACACTTATTCTTTTGAACAATAATTCAGAAATGCATTTTTGATCAGATTCTTCCATGTTTATATAAAACCTTTTAATATTGATAAAAGATTCATGAAAATATGAAAAGCTTGAACTATTATATATATAATGCAAATAAAATTTTCTAAAATTTCTTCTTTTATGTTATTGAATTTTTTAAAAATATTCATTTTTTTTACATTGATTAAATAATACATTGAATTCATAAATAATTTGTCAATTTATTATTAATGGTAAATGTTTATTCTATTTATTTTTTGGAACTAGTGTTTATATTAGAATTTAAATTTTATTTTTTGACTTAAAGTTTTCTACTACTTTTTACGTTAAATAGGTTTATGTTCGACATCCTGAATTATCTGCTGCAAAAGAGAATCGTGATTACATATTTCGTCAAGTTTGTGAAGCAGTTAATACAATTAGTGATGTTGCTCAAGGAAAATCTACTAGTGGAGCCTTAGGTCAACCGCCATACGATGGTCCTGGTGAATTAGCTGCTGCTTTGGATGAATTTGATGTAATATATATAATGCTCAAAATATGTGCAGATGATTTTTGATAACACTTTTTGGTTAAAAAATTTTATCAATAAATTATCTCTGTAATCACTAAATCACATTTAATGTCCTAAATAGTAATTTTTTCTTTCCTAAATAGTAATTCTAAAGTAATTTTTTTTTCTATGAATGCTAAGTTCAAAGCTTCATTTTAAGTGTAGTTTTAAAATTATCATATTAATATCTTTTTAATATATGTTAGAAATTATTTACTTTAAAATTAAATTTGTAAATTTCTTGAAAATATGAAGTTTTTGAATTTCTATTTTTATTTTTTCTATTGCCCATGCAAAGTGCAAGAGAATTAAAGCTTTAATTTCCATTAGAATCGAAGAGACTTTTCATAAATTTTTATTAACTACATGCCTGGTGTTACGTTATTATTTATTTAATTATTTTATTTAGGAACGTATTCTAATAGATCCATTGATGTATAATGAAGTGCGTACCCGTCCTGCTCTTGAAGAAAGATTGGAAAGTATCATTAGTGGGGCAGCTTTAATGGCTGATTCATCGTGTACAAGAGATGAACGAAGGGAACGTATTGTTGCTGAATGCAATGCTGTTCGCCAAGCTTTGCAGGATCTTTTATCCGAATATATGTCAAATGTAAGCATTTACATTAAACCGTAATTTAACGATTAGGAATGAAATACTGCATGTATAAATGTTCTTAACATAAGGCTTTCCCCTTGTCTCTTATTTTCATAATGTATAATAATTTTCAGAATATCTAAGTTTCTTTTTTCTTTGAATTTTATTAATGAAATTTTAAATTTCATTTGACAAAAACTAAAAATATTAGTAAATTATTTTGAAATAAAAGAAACATCAATGATAGCTTTAAATGTAAATTTCCTTTTTTGAATTTCGTGAAACCTTTTTGAAATGTATAATTTATAGTATTTAATCTCTATATAATTTATCTTTGTTTTCAGATTTTTCCTGTGTCATTAAATAAAAATTTTTTCAATTTATAGAAAATCCATTATTCTTATATACTTGTGTTGACAAAACTATATAATTTTTCATTATGTTTCTTTAAATGGAGTGCTAAATGTCACACAAGCATTTTTTTTAAAATCAGAACAAAAGTTTGCTTGAGTTATTCTTGTCTGAAAAACATTTCATCTTCAAATTTACTTTAGCTCTTTTTAAAATACTCTGTTGGTTTTAAATATGAATATTATTTTTTAATTATATTAATAATTAAACTAATTTAAATAAATTAAGCAAAGTTATCAGTACTGTAAACTCAGTTTTTAAATTTTTCATTATATGAGTTAATAATTAAATACAGTCAGTTCTATGTATTATATCTTAAAAGTATGGAATTTTTAATAAAAAAAAAATTTATTATCAGTGTACAAATGTTATCTTTCATTAATGCTCCTAACTAGTTGAATTCCACATTTATTTAATAGTTATAAAATAGGAATTATAGCATTCTCTTTTCATGTTATCAATTTTGCCTTATTATTTTATCTGTGCATTAAAATGATTTACTATGTATCATGATTTCTTGTATTCTGGAGTAAGTAACCCTATTTCTTTATTTAGGCTGGAAGAAAAGATATGTCTGAACCTTTGGATAAGGCTATTGATCATATGACCAGAAAAACAAAAGATTTGCGTCGACAATTACGTAAAGCTGTTGTTGATCATGTTTCAGATTCTTTCTTGGAAACAAATGTGCCTCTTCTGGTCCTTATAGAAGCTGCTAAAAGTGGAAATGAAAGAGAAGTTGAACAATATTCTCAAGTATTTACAGAGCATGCAAATAAGTTAGTTGAAGTGAGTAAAATAGATTCAATTTTTTTTAAATTATATTTTGATCATTAAGAATTTTTTATAATCATAATTTTCTATAATATAGGTTGCCAACCTGGCTTGTTCTATGTCAAATAATGAAGATGGAGTGAAAATGGTTCGTTTTGCTGCAGCTCAAATTAGTAATCTCTGTCCTCAAGTATGTATCGATGATAAATAATTGTAATCAATTTTAATTTATAAGATTTTAAGTAAATACAAGTATCTATAAAATGTATATATTTTTCATTTGTTTCAAAACCATATTAGAAATAAAGTAAAAAAAATTTAAACTTGTAAAAAGTTCAAGGAAATTTTTTCCCCTTTTTGTGTAAGATTTTTATTTAAAAAGTATAATGTTGTAAATTGATGCTATATAAACATATAACTTATTTAAACTTTTATATCTGATACAAAAAAAACTTGTTGTATTTAGGTTATTAATGCTGCTAGAATATTAGCTGCTCGTCCTCGATCTAAAGTAGCTCAAGAAAACATGGATGCATTTAAAGAAGCTTGGGAGAATCAAGTTAGGATTCTCACTGAAGCAGTTGATGATATTACAACAATTGATGATTTCTTAGCTGTTTCTGGTAAGAACTTTTATTTTAAGCAACATGTTATGCTTAAATTTCAATTGCTGAAATTTATGAAACTTTCTTAGTAATAAAAATACAAAATGAAAATTATAAATTATTAATTGATTTTGTTAAGCAATAAGATTTTGGAAAATTAAATTGAAAATTTTCTATTTAACATTTCATTTAATTTACTTTTTCTCTAAATTTCTTTCCTAAGGTTAATAAATTTTTCAACTTTCTATATATTTATGAAAATTTTACTGTATCTTTAAACTTAAATCTTGCACTTGAAAACAGTACTTTTTTTAAATAAAAAGTAAATTTTATGAGTTTAAATAAAGAGTAAATTTTATTAAATAAACAAAAGTGAATATGAGTTATATTTTTATTTACTACTTCAATATCTGTGTATAATTAGATATGGTCTCTTCCTCCTGTTAATATAAAATTTTAAAAGCATAATTTTGTTTTTAATGTAAACTATTAAATTATTTTATACTTTGATTAAGATAATTAACAGATAATTTATCCTAAATTGAAAATTTTTTCATACTGCTAAAGATTAAAAATACAATTGACAATAATTTGGTTACTTTTACTTATATTCTGAAATCATAACTTGTCACAAACTTTTAAAAAAGCTGGAAAATTACAAATTTGTTAAAAGATTTATCTTAAAATTATTTTAAAATACTTAGCGAATTATCAAGATTTATATATTTAATTAAATGTGCATTATATTTATAATTGTTGTATTTTATCTCAGTGGGAGTAAATATTGTTAGATCAGAATATCATATTCTGGTGTGACGCTTTTTTCCCATTGTTTCTAAATGATACTTTTTGACTGGATTTTTTAAAAAGTTCTGAAGTGCTTTTCTGATATATTGAAAAGACAAATGGAAAATACTTTCAACATGGTTATCCATCTAATTTAAAAATAAAATAATCATTGCCTATTTGTGATGTAAAAAATTATAGCCTAAGACAAAACAAATTACTTAATTATTTCTAGTTTTTTTGTAAACCAAAGATTGGTTCAAAGCATTTTTCCATCCATCATTATTTTTAAGTATTAATACAAACACATATTGAAAAGTTAGTTTTTTATTTAATATTTTATGTTTGTATTTTATCAGCTAAAAATCTTTAATTGTTTGTGTTTATATTAATATAAAACTAAATGTTTAGAAAAACTATACAAAGTAGTGAGCAGTGATAAAAATATAATTTTAAATGAAAATAAGTGCGGAATTATTTACATTCTTTCAAAAATACTGAAATTAGATTCAAGACCAAAATATTCTTAAATAAAGTGATAGCATCTGATAAAAAAGTTTTTAAGTGAGCTGTACACACACACACAACATTTATGCTGTTGAAAAAGTGTAAAATTTCTGTAAAAAGATGTGAACTTACTAAAGATTTGTTAATTTTTCCTTCAATTCATTCCAATTCTCAGTATCTTGGTCCTCATGGTATCTTCAATGTTCTATTGAATATGAAAATACCATGAGGACTAAGGTAATTTTCAATGTTCTGTTGAATATGCATTTAGAGGCCAGGGAAAACTTTTTAGAAAATTCTTATTTCTCAAACTAACTGTGTGATGCTCTTATGTTATTCAAAGGTTACTATAACATAAAGTGTGCTTGAAATTCTTTAAAACGATACAAAAAGTATCTTTGAAAGTGCTAAATGAAACTAGGTTGAATTTTAAAAATATAACATAAACTACATTAATAGGAAATCAAAAAATATTTGTAAACTTAGAAAAGCTGCAAAAATTTGTTATTGGAAAATGTATAAAATTTTTATAATTATTTTTTAAATGCTACTGCTTTCTAAATCAGTTGTGTGAATTTGACAAATTTTTCAGTTTATTTGTTCTTAAAACTATTGTTCGGATATTTGTACATACTGTAAAACATTTCATTTTGTATTACATGTCTCATCATTAATTTCTATCTGTATTCCTTCTATATTGGTCCTTAATATAGTTATACATTACATGTCTAACTATATTAATAAGTTTATATTTATAGTAACTATATTAACATGTTTATTATTTCTATATGAATATATTAGTCCTTAGTTTATATAATTGTTAAGTTAAATAAATAAAAAGGCTACTGTCTTTATTGATAGTAAATGCTGTTGAAACATTGAATTCCAAAGAACTTTATTTTAAGTAATTGGTAAAAATATTTTTGAAAACTTTTTGCATTTATGTAACATATTATAATTATTAAGGTACCTATTTAAACACTTTTTTTCTCTTGTTAACCAATTGTTATATTTATGAGAAATTGCTTAATTGTTAATTTATCTGAATAAGAAGTCAAGAATTCATAGGTGTCTATTTCAAATTATAAATCATTTGTAAAATACTTAATCATTGATATATTGTTTCTTAAAATTTATTTTGCTTTTTCAGAAAACCATATTTTAGAAGATGTAAATAAATGTGTTCTTGCATTGCAAGAAGGAGATGCTGATACTTTAGACAGAACGGCTGGAGCTATTCGAGGTCGCTCTGCAAGAGTTTGTAATGTTGTTGCTGCAGAAATGGACAATTATGAACCGGGTATTTATACTGAAGGGGTTTTAAAAGCTGTTGCTGTTCTTAGGGATCAAGGTGAGTCAGCTTCAACTTAAAGTAAAACTTCAGAGTTTTCTAATATATACATACATATCTTTATAGATAGAATCTTTATGTTATCATTTTTACTCACTACATTGAATGTGTTTTTAGTTTGTCTAATGTGTTGTGGGCCTTGATTTGATGGAGGCATAAATGTAATCATTTCCATCTTCAGTATTTTGTAATTTCATTACTAAAAATTGCTTAAGACTTCCCCAATGTATTCAATTTTTTTTTACCTCATCCATCCTAGAGACTTTATTTTGTGGCAAAAAAACAGCACTCTCAACAAAGCTGAGTCAGTAGTAATTATTGTTATTTTACTGGCTAATAATTCTTTCCATAAAAGCTGGGTACACATTTTTCACTGGAATCCATGACCTTGTGAAAGTTTGCCCATCTATTGTATATTTTGTGCAACTTGTCATTTTCTGTTCATTTTATATCACTTCAACTATGCTGTCATTTTAATTTGCATAATATTTATCAGAAAATGCAAACTATCACTAGTGTCTTTTATTTTAAAAAATGTCCTTGAAAAATTTTAGTATACTGATATTTCATGTGAAAATTTTGTCAGATTCTTATTGGCATTCTCATGTAATCTAGTTAAGGAATTATCTTGAAAGGGTGGTAGAAATACAGATATTTGGTATTTTAGTGTTATAAAATGAATTTACTGCATAAATAATGGGGGAAAAAACTTTATAATGACTTAAAAGGTCCTTGATAAGCAAGATATTCTTCGTAACAATAATTATTAGCATTCATCTCCATATTATTTTTATTCTTAGTTTTGTTAATTCAATTTTTGATTTAAAAAATTTTTTTTAAAAATTTCAATTTCTGGAACAAAATAATATAATTGTATTGTAATTCTGATTGTGTTTTCTTTGAATGGATAGTCAACTAAAAATGAAAATATGTTTTTTGAAAGATTGATAATAGAGAAACTTTTTTTATTTAAAACTTTTACAATCTGATTAAATTCTGTTTTTATGATTCTAGTTTTGACCACATAGCAGTTATTTTTTCCGCACAAAGGCTTCAATAAGTGGAGTCTATCTTAAAATGGATTTCAAACAACCATATTTATTCATATTTGAAATAAAAATTTAATTGAAGGTCAAAGTACTGATTCTTCAGCCACCTGTTTTGTTACTTCTGCTTTCTTCTGAAAAAATAAGCTAATAGTAAGGCGAAATTTTCCATAAGCCTATTTACTTAATTTGCGAGCACTCTGAACAAGTCTTTCAAAAATTTATTTAAAAATAGCATTTATTTTACCCAATTTATTTCTTAACATATTATTAATCCATTCATATAAAATATAAACTTGTAATTAAAGTTATTTTTATGTTCATGTAGCATTTAACTATATAACTTATACTGCTTATTTGTTATATGTTTAAAAAATTCTGGGTTTCTATTTTAAATACCTTACCCTTTATTAGATCTTACATGTTTTCTATTTGCATTGAAATGAAAAAACAATTTAATTAATTGGAAGTTTGAATTAATCCAAGCTGTCTACCCTTTCACTTAATGAATGGGGCTGCTTGTCGAGAGGTTTATGCTCTTACTTTAGGTTCAGCAGTTTGTGGGCTCAAATCTAAATTGGGAAAGTATGTTTGAAATAGTTTGAAATCCACTTTAAACTGTATAAGTCCTATGTGTAATAAGTGTATCCTCACAGCAAGAAAAGATTTCTTAAGGAAAAAATATTCCAACTATTTTTTATTTACTACAAGTTCCAGTTGCCAAAATTTATCATTGAATTGGATGTTTTATAATAATTTTCATACTTTCTTTAACCAGTTAAAGCTTTAAATTTTAATTTTATTCTATTAAATATTTGTTATGAAAAAAGTATTGACATGTAGTATTCTTTATTCTTTTAATTTAAAAACAAGACATATCTGAAAGTTCTGCAAAAAAAAAAAAAAAAAAAAAACATTTCAAGAAAATATTGATATTGATTTGAACATAAAAAATAGTTTTGATTTAGGGTTTTGAATTCAATTAATATAGTGACTAAAACTTTAAAAATATTAAAAAAATGTTAATATACCATTATAATTTGTAAAACAATTATAAAAGTTAATATTTAAGATAAATTAACAATATATATAAGAATTTATAAGCGTTTTGTTGGTAATGCTTATATATGTATTTGAAAATTGTGTGTATTATTTGAGTAAACAGAAAATTGAAAGAGGATAATAATCAGGAGTTTAAAATAAGTTGTAATAATACATTTTCACATTAATTTCAGTAATGCCTAACTTTGCTTCACGCGTGGAAGTAGCAGTTGAGGCTTTGAGTTCAAATCCAGCTAAAGAAGTAGATGAAAATGAATTTATTGATGCTTCTCGTCTTGTTTATGATGGTGTGCGTGATATTAGGAGAGCTGTTTTGATGAATAGGGTATATTATATTTTATTTATATTGAATTATTTTAATCATCACCAAGAAACATTTAATTTAATTTTCCTATAATTTTACAGACAGCAGAAGAATTAGATTCTGAAACTGAAATTGAATTTGAAGCAAATACCTCAGAGACAAAAAGCAAATGTAAGTTTTTTATTAAAATTTGATAAATTATCTAATTTGTGGAAGTCTTGTTCCTTTATTATTTCATGTTTTAAGAATCAATTCTTTATCTACATATTTAAATTAACATAAATTTTCTTTTATAGCTAGTGCACATACAGATTTTGATGAATATCCGGAAATTAGTGGCATTAACAATACGAGGGTATGTTTGAGTTTTTAAACATTCTTGAAAAACTTATACATTTATAAAGAATAGATTATGCATTTCTCTGATTAGATTATCATGTCTGGCAATACAGATATATTCTCATATTTTTAACTTTGAAATAATGATGGTTGATTGTTTTTATTTCTTGATATTGCTTGATTTTTAACAGTGTTTTTACTTCATTTAATCCTAAAAGTTTTTTCAGCTTTCTTGATGTTTTATGAAAGGGAGTCCTTTTTAATTTAATTTAATTGTATTTAATCGATAATTTTAAAAAGCTTATTTGTGAGAGGAAAATGCGAGGAGAGGTTACAAAAGTCCTTTTATATTAAGAAAGTTGTCCTTTTGCCTTATAATTGTTTAACTGTAACTAGGAATAAATTGTTCTAATTATATATAAACATGTAAACTTTTAAATAGTGAACATTAAATTATCACATTATAGGTAACTCTAAAATTCCTAAAATTACTGACTAGCCTATGCATAGTAGTATTAAATCAATCTTTCAATGTATCTCCCAATACAAAAATACAACCATCTGATTTGATCATAGTGAACCCGTGTCATGTATCTAAATAAATGTTTCATAAACATGTGATTGCGCAAGATGTCAATTATGATTCTGTTATCCAAAATAAGTTATGACAGATAATATTGTAACTTTTGAATAGCTAACAGAAATGCAGCTGTTGTTGAATTTCTGTTCTGTTTTGAAGAGTGAAAGAAAATCATTTCTAAATAACGAAAACTTTTATACCATTACCATATATTTAAAACATAAATGTATATTTCTTGTGTTATTTATAAAAAGCATAAGAGTACTTACTCATTGGTCAAGGAGTTGGGTAAAAAAATATCTGAAATTTTTCTTATTCAATTTATATTTTTATAATATTTAATTTGAATTTGTAGGATGCATATCGTTACATTTCTGAAGAAGACAAGCAGAAAATTGCTGCTCAGGTTGAAAACTTCCGTACTGAAAAAAGCAAGTTTGATAGAGAAGTTGCTAAATGGGATGATACTGGTAATGATGTTATTGTTCTAGCTAAGCAAATGTGTATGATAATGATGGAAATGACAGATTTCACTAGGTAAGATTTTTCTTTTAAATTTTAATTATTTTTATTTCTAATTTTTAAGTAGAAAATATTGTTTAAGATATATGTAATTCATATTAATTAATAATTTCACTTCTTTAATTAGAGGAAAAGGTCCTCTAAAAACAACTATGGATGTCATTAATGCTGCTAAAAAGATATCAGAATATGGTACAAAACTAGATAAATTAGCTAGACAGATAGCTGATCAGGTAATTTAAAAAATGAATATTTTTATCATCAAAAGAAACCATAGATAAAAATAGTTGTTGATACAAAGACAATAGTTATTTCCGTTTTTAATTACTAGCATTGTATTTCAGTGTCCAGAATCCAGTACTAAGAAAGATCTTTTAGCTTACCTTCAGAGGATAGCATTATATTGTCATCAATTGAATATCACCAGTAAAGTGAAAGCTGATGTTCAGAATATATCTGGAAGTCTTATTGTATCTGGTGTAAGTAACTTAAAGTTCTTAGTGAAAAAATATCTTTTATTAAAATTTAATCATTTGACAATATTAAGCATAAGTTAAATTTAAGAATTTGCAAAGTAAGTAGATTTTCTGTCACAAACAGCTATTCTTGAATGGATGGTAATGACATTTCATTAAATTTTAATGTAATACTAGAATACTTTATTTTATTTAAGTATTAGAGAAAAAAATTTATTATTACTGAGAGAAAAAATATGTAGTAATAAAACTGGGGGATGTTTCAAAAATGAAAAGACTTTACTTCCTCTAAAAACGATCCATATTAATAATACATATGTATGTTATAAGTATTTTTCTTTTGCATGAATTTATTTTAGAAACATTTGTGTTTAAAGGTTGTTTAAAAAAACCTATTTTAAATAACTTTGATAAATGATAGGTTTTTAGTGTCCACTTAGCTGCTTTTTATCACTCATTAGAATTAACACTCAGTTTATTGAGCTTTATTATTGATGTACCTAAAATATTGCTTTATTATGATATCATTTATAGCAAATTTTATAAAATTTGATACACTCAACAAAGGACAGTTCTTCTAGTTATTACCTAAATTTCTGAATTATCTTTTAATTAAAACTTTTTGTTTTTTCAAAATTTTCTTTCCTAAAAGCTTTTTTATATTTATTATATGTTTAAAATTTATTAATATTTGCATTGCAGTTATATAAATTATTAAATGGATTATTGTGATATATTTAATCCTGTAAAACATTAATTTAACAAAATTCCTTCAGTTTAGTAACAATTGTTTAGATCCAAGAAAAGAATTATTAAGAAAAAGCATTTACAAGAATCTTACAAAATTATATTTATTGCATAAAAAGTCTTTTTTTAAAGTTAGTTTAGTTTTCCAAAAATCTTCTAATATAATGTTTTGAATTATTAGCTTGATAGTACCACTTCATTAATTCAAGCTGCGAAAAACTTAATGAATGCTGTTGTCCTTACTGTCAAAGCCTCCTATGTCGCATCAACTAAGGTGAGATTATTTTATTTTTGATATTTATAAAAGTTTGGTTGTTGGCTATAGTTGCTATTGCAAATAATATCTAAATATATAAAATTGTATTATAAAGCTTAAGTACAGAATATGATTCTACATATTTTATGTTAGGATAAATTTGTCTTTGAAAATATATTGTGTAAAGAAATGGGTGCTGAAATTTTTCAAAACATTTTTATATACTTTTTTCCTATCTTCAAAAGCCATGAACAAATATTTTCAAATAGTTTTGTTTGTTGACTTGATACTTTATCTTGTAAAAGTATTTTTCTCACATGTGAGCAAATATGCTTAAAAACTAATCTTTATGTCTACTTTATTGATGATGAAAGTATTATACTGGAAAAAAATACATTTATACTGGAGTCAGAGGAAAATGAATTTCTGATAATGTTTAGAATTTATCAGGATATTTTATTTGTTATCTGCACATCAAATTAAAGAATCAAAACTTCTAATCTGTTGTTGAAGATATAATTTCATGATTGCAATTTTCTTGGAATGATCTTTTCAAGGTTCCTCAGTAAATTAAATATTTTTAAATAAACTGTTTAATAATTTAAGTCTTAAAGATTATGAATGAACAGAAAATTTTAGAATGAGTATCTTATTTGTTTGAGGTCTTTAACTCACAAATGTTTCATTTCAAAATAATTATTGTATGTTGTGAAAATATTTAGTTGTATAAAATGCATATAAATCTTAATCTAATGTTATGATTTTCATTTTGTTTTACAGTATCCAAGAAGTGTGCAAGTAGCTGTAAGTATTTCCTTTATAAAATTCAATTTTCGTAAAATTAGTTTAATTTTTATTTTATTTATATTTTAAAGAGGTAATATCATTCCTGTCTATCATTCTTTAGATTGTAATTTTATTAATTTAGTATAATAAAAATATAGATTCTGAAAACTGTTTTTAAATCAAAATCTAATAAAATGGTGGAGAAGTTATACAATTTTTTGTAGTGATAAATTACACTTTACATTAAGGCTATAGATCAGTTTCTGAATCTTTAAGTCATATGAAATAATAATATAAGCTAATAAAATCATAATCTGAACGTGAAATATATATATAAAGGAGAGTTTTTTTTTTTATTTTATAAAAGTTTCTATATAAATTTAAAGTCATTTCATTTTTTAATTTATTCATTGGAACAAGTTCTTATGAAGTGGAAAATATAAGCATTAAATTATTTCTTGTTCTTAAAATTGAGTCAAGATTTTAACACTATAAGAAAATTTATATTAAATTTAATGTAATAAAAAGTTGCATTTTTTAAAAAATTTTACTTAATCATAAAATTATTATGAGGTATACTAACATATTTGACATTGAGATTTCATAAATCAAAGTTATTTGCATCAGATTAGTTGTTAAAGTCTTTTGTTTACTTATAACATAAACATTAATTTGATTGAAATTAAATAAGCCTGCAGTGTCAAAATTTTAATTGTTACACTTTATACTTCAATGAAAATTCTGCTTCATTAGTTAAATATATTTCTAAAAGAATTTCATGTTTAATTATTGATAAAATATAAAAACTCTCAATATAAGAATTTTAATTGAGTTATTGATATATATTAAAAACCTACATTTTAAAATGCATAATAGATAAGGGCAGCATCAACCTTGGTGACAATTTTGATCATAATTATAAAAGAATTTTAAAATTTAATTTATCAATTAAAAAGATGTTTAATTGTAGATCATTGAAGTAATGTTATAATAATTATATGAGGAAAAATTTATTGGTTCATTGTTGCTCTGTTATTTGTGCAATTTGTTAATTTATATCACAATTATATCCTTTACTTATGATCATGAATTACTGAAATTTTGTCAAGTAATTAAAATAAATGAGAAGAAAAATAATTTTAAAATAATTTCTTCTTCAGTCACCAATTGTAGTTTGGAAAATGAAAGCTCCAGAGAAGAAACCTCTTGTTCGCCGTGAAAAACCAGAGGAAGTCCGTGCTAAAGTTCGTAAAGGATCTCAGAAAAAGCATATTGCTCCTATCAAGGCACTAAGTGAATTCCAAAGTCCAGCTGAAAGTGTGTGATTGCCAGAAAAACTTATTTAAGTAATCAGTGCCTATGGCCACAGTTTTATGATTTGCCCCAATTTGGGTAAACAAGTCAGAGAATTCTGATGTTTTTCCATTACCTCTAGTGTCTTTCCACTTTTGTCCTTTCAACTCAAAGAAAGAGAACTTCAATAAAATTTTAGCATTTATTTTTTAATTGCAGAAAGGTAATAACCCATTGTGAAACTGTTGAGTCTTGCTTTTTATTTCTTTTTAAATTGTACTTATGTTTGAGATGTGGGTAGTGTGTATTTTGTATTTCTAAATTTTATATACATTTTATATATTTATACATTACTTCTGTAGGTTTTTCATATATGCTTTAACTTAGGTGGCATTCCTTTTTTCACTGGCATCTATTTTTGTTTTCCTGGTGGCATTTGAATGTTTTATTTCCACCTTGAAAACTTAGTGATTGTGAATACCTTGTGATGTGTTTTTCTTGCAGTTTGTTATTCATGTGTGTCTTTTCATATGCTGTATTTCAAAATAAGCAAATTGTATACTGTGACTATTACCATAGTGTGTTGTAATGAATAGCAATAAAAAATGTATTGTGTATTCAATTTAAAACATTTTTGTTTTCTAAATATTCAATCTAGTATATTATTTATTACCCATAACTGAATAACTCAAAGCAGTGTAATGTAGTCCATTTTGTTCTTTGATGAATTTATGGTATGAAAATAATTGAGAAATATATATTATTTGATATACCTTGAGTTATATCAATTTTTAACCTTCTATTTTGTAAATTCTTTACTTTGTATATTTTTTGTATTTTGTGTTAAATTTCTATATTACAGAATATTGTTGGACAAAAATTATATCATTATATATTTTGTGCAGTGAGAGATTTTTCTGTTGTTTCTTTTGCTTTTTATATTTTATAAGAAAATTTTAATATAATCGCTTGTGTTAAAAAATGTATATTTAAAAATTATTGTAGAAAATCACTTGTTGAAAGTTAAATGAAAAATAAACTTTCAATAAAAATCAATATGCTATTCATTTTTATTATATTATATGTATAAATATACACATTGGCACTGGTAGTCAAAATTGTTAAGTTACTCTTACACAATCAACTTTGATTTAGAAAGCCATTTATATATAATTTTAATAGTTGCATATTGTCTTTTCATGAAGTAAACTAATATTTGAAGTCCATCTTTCTTAATCACAGGAGACCAATCACTATAGCCTCACTTGCTATAATCCACTTGCATTTTAATTGATGAGTGTTTTCTTCATTCTAGTAAATTCAAACATTACTAAATTTTCAATAGGACTCAGATCAGGATTTTTCCTGGTCAGGATAGTAAATCTATGCTTTTATTTTTTAATTATTTACATATTTTGTGCCATATGGCATGGAGCTGAATCTTGCTGAAAATTAATTGTGCTGTATTGATGAAGAGATTCTGGATAGAACATATATATTTTGGCACCAAGATTGTATCGATGTATTTTTTAAGGCAGGATTCTGTTAATCACATAAATTCCTTTCATTTGATTAATAATTAAATTTCTTTTAGTTTGATGTATAAACATTTGTATTTAAAATATAAGCACCCACAAAATTAGAAAAAGTTTCATAAAGTGTCCACAGTTTTAGCCACTACTGTGTATACACTTGTAGATAACTATTAAGGTGAAAATGCTTCTCAAAATATTAATATTATTTAATAATTCTTGTAAATTAACACACAAATACTTTCTCTAACTATTTAAAAACATTATGTAAATGCAAGTAATTGATTATTTTCTCCTCTTTGTAAAACAAAAATTTTTCTCCATTGAATATATTGTGAAGAAATTCCAAAATTATCGAATAATACAAAGTTACAGTAATTAAATGCTTATTAAAGTTAGTAGTTACATGAACTAAATTTAGTATTATATTATCAAACTATATATCTTTTGAAAATGATAGATAAGAAAAAATAGCTTTACATTTGCTTAAAAAATTGCACCAGCTCTGTTTTGATAAGTGTATTTCATGCTGAATTGTTTTAATTCAAAATATGAATGCATTTTGTTTGATATCTTTAATTCACTTATTGGTTAAACGTTTAAGAATAATAACTGTGTGAGTTACACATTATTTTATCACTTGTATTTCAATGAAAATTGTTTCGGAGTTAACAATACTGTATTAACTGGCCATAAGGCCAACCTTCTCTTTTATATGCCTTTTTGAAGTATAAAACTTTATTATTCATCATGTGATGATTTTACAGTATTTTAAGTATAATTTAATTCACTACTTGTCAAGATTTTATTTACATTAAAAACGAATTTTTTCGTTCCCTGAAGTTTTAACAGTAACATTTTTGTAACTTAGGAAGCCATAGTTTTGTTTGAAAGGACAACAAAAGTCAGAAACCTCGTCCATTTTTCCTATTTGTGCAAGTACAAAATTTTCTCATTATCATGCATCAATGATGAATCTAGGAAATTCAATGTTTTCCCTATTTCCATTTTTTTAAAAATATGCTATGTGTAGCTTAAGCTAATGAATGTGTTATTGAAAATTGTCATAATAGTGTTTTGCACATTAATTTGAAATTTATTTAATGCAGAAATTTAACATTTCAATAATAGCTGTTAAAAATTTAGCTAATCAATGTAATTTAATTTTTTTTGTGTATCCAAAGAATAGGAATGAAAAAAGAAGTTAATAACTTTAGGCTATATATTAAAAATTTTTGGAAAAAGTAATCTAAACGAAACTTTCTTGAAAATTGGAAACATTTCTGAGGAATCGGAAATATTACCTATTCAAAATATTATACACAATACTGATGTGTTCTGCAAATATTTTATATATTCTTTTGAAATTCTCGTATGCTTTACGAAAATAAGAACTGACAATGAAAAACATAGTCATTACGGATCCCTCCTCAGCCCATTTTTAATCAACATTTACATTAATGACTTCCCACAGCACAACGAAACCTTGCTCTCACTATTTGCAGACGACACTGCTATCATGACCACACACAAAGACCTTGACACCATACATACATACCTTACTGCTCATATTAAGAAAATTGAAAACTGGTTAGTCAGATGGAAAATCAAAATTAACGCGGACAAATGCACTGCGGTTCTTTTTCTCAAAAAAAAAAAAAAAAAAGAATACCAAAACTAAAAATTTTTGGAAACGAAATACAATGGTCCCCACAAACAAAATATCTTGGAGTAATCCTCGATAAAAGACTAACGTGGAGGCCACATATTAACGAGATAAAAACTAAAGCTAACAGAGCGCCACCAGAGCACACACAGAACCTAGCGAAAAACTCAAGCGTATCTATGAGCAATAAAATTCTAATTTACAAAATGTACATCAGGCCCATAATAACGTACGCCTGCAAGATATGGGGTGGTACTTGTGTGACTTCCATAAATAACCTCGAAAGGCAACAAAATAAAATCCTTTGGGTTATTTCGAAAGCGGAATATTATTTCAGGAATGCCCAAATTAGAAAGGACTTAGGTATATTAACCCTTAGCCACTTTATAAAACACCTTGCATTTAAATTCTACAGCAAATTATATAGTATAGAAAAAACATGGCAGTACAAAATATCATTAACTATAACCCGTATGACCCTAAATTCTTTCGTAGGCCAAGAGCAGTACTTCGTCTAAAACCAACGACTAGTTAACTTCTAGCAATCATATCTTATGTTTATTAAATTGTTGCCACCTTTCTATTTTAACTCCATCAATTTAGTGTAAAGAAATTGTTAGTACACTCTTAGAATCTCCAACCCATTAATTGTTGGTAAACGAATGTTTGCTGGTAAGCAAACGCTACGACATTAATCAGTAACGACGATACTATCAGCGGATGGCACCACTTCTACCTACACCAAAACTTAAGCTAATTTTCCTGTTTATATTTAGTTAAATATTTTTATAATAATAATATTTAAATGTGCAAAATAAACAGATTAAATAACTTACCCATAACACTGTCATGCAAACCCAATTTTAGCCCAGGGAGTACTTCCATTGATCCTATGAAATGTATGTGATTTTTTTTAAATATTTTATTATGTATTTATGTTATTCTTATATTACACACACTCGATGTCCTCAAGAATTGTTTAAATCTCTATGTATTTCTCTCTTGCATTGCAAGATCTTGTATAAATATTCTTGAATTTTTCACTATCTCTCGGGAAGCTTAACGGAGTTAGGTAAGTATGCTCCTGAAGCTATGTCTTCTCCATCTCTTAGGCAACTTCATTAGGTCCCACAATTTTTAACTAGTACAGAGGCAAATGGCTTCCTGCTAGAAACCTCACAGCAAAATTTAGACCAGATCCTAGACCATATTCAATATTTTCACATAAGGACAATGGTTAGCTCCATAAAATAAATTACAGGAGTTAGTCTAAAAGCAATTAACTGCAATATGACGAAGACCACGCCCACACTAACAGGTGAAAATAGGGAGTAAATGTTAAAAAAAAACTTGTGTTGTGTAATTTAGTAGTATGTTAAAAAATACTATAAAATTCGTATTTTTGAAATTAGAATATATATTCGATGAAAATGCAAACTTTTACTTTATTATTATGTATTAGTTGAATCCAATGCTATTACATTCAAGTTTTACATCCAAATCTGATCCCGCCCATTAAAGAAGGCGTCACAAGGGTAGAAGTATACGCCTCTTTTCCCACGCCGGAAAATACGCAGTGAAATTTAAATTAAAAGAAAAGACTCTCAAATTTGAAAAAGCAGGTGAAATGTAAAATATGAATAAAGTGAAAGTAGATTGAAACAAATACAATTTAAAATTTAATGATAATAAGCAAATGATAAAACAAATATGAAATAAAAATTAAAATTGCTGATGGTGAAAGAAATTCAAATAAAAAAATGTGTCTAAATTTTCTACCATTGGACATAAAGATTCCATAATAAGAATAGAAATATCAAAAATAGATCTCTTTTCTGATCACAATTCGAAGAATAACACACAAAAAAATAATGAAGTTTACATTTCAATATTTAAAATCATGGAACAATACTAGGATTTCATAGAAAAATTTCAAAATTTTTTTAAAAATAAAATCTGCAATTAACAATTTAATTTTCTGTGAAGTGATTTGTCCTTGAAATCATAATATCAATAAAACAACTATAGGAATCAAAACTTTTTATAAGAATTCTACATTGTGTGCTAAAAATGCACAATATGCCATACATAGAAAATATAGAAAAAAACTTTGCTAATAATTTTTTGCGATTAAAATTGTACAATTATTCTTATCTGAAAAAATAACTTTAAATACATATTTTCGTGGATTATTCGGAAACTGTGAACAATAAGTTCATAACATTAAAAAATGCATAATATTCATAACTTTAGTCTTTCACAACATATTAAAACACAGAAAAATTTTGAAAAACATTCCATAGATTGCATAATTTGAAGACGATGCAATAAAAGTCATAAAAAATATTCCAAAACAGAATTTAGAAAAAAGGAATAGCACAAGACGAAGGCTTCAAAGCTTAATATGAAATGTAATCTTCCTTGATTTGTACACACATTTCGCGATGAACTTAAACTCAAAAGAACGCTTTTAGCCATAGCTTGGGAAATTATTGTTTATTTTTATCGCATTGATGTCTTCAGAGCATTTAATACAAGGAGAAAAAGTTTAAATCAAACGCGATACCAAGACTGTCCCATAAGCCCTTTCTTGGATTACTATCACTAATCTTTGCTGGCCTTGGTATTCGTTAAAAGTTTTTACTTTCACAATTTTATCTATGAAATTTTCTCAACTTCAATGAAAATTGTCGGCCGTATGAAATGTAGATCACTGAAAGTAACATTTTTATTATTGACGTAGAAGTGGAATTAATTTAATTGATCACATGTGCCAATCAAGGGCGGAGTGGTTAGCGACCTTAACTTCGAAACAGTAGGTCCCGGATTCGAGTACTAGTTCGGGGTTGGATATTACATTCTTTCTCTCTCTGTTTTTCTATCTTACACTTTATGGGTATTGAAGGCACACCCCTAGGTACCCCGCTGTATAAGTTGCCAACTCTGTGCCCTTTGTAGTTCTGAATAGATTAAGCCTAAGATCAGAAGAAAAATCTTATTGCGTGCCCGTTATTTTTATAAATGCAGCTCTTAGTATTTTAGCAGAGAATATAAAGAACTAACAAAGCTGTGTGCAAAAATTTGTTACTACTAATTTGACAGTAATTGAAGACATCAAAGGTAATCAATCCATTTCAAAATGTAAATATGAGCTTTTCGAATCTTATACAATCTTTACTACTCTTATATTAGAGGCCTTCAAAGTTATTTAAGATTACTAATAAATCAAAATTGTCTTTGAACAATAGAACAAAATGGGAAAATAATATAAAATGTTTATCAAGACACAAATGAAGATATTGAATAGCAAATATTAGAAGCAATATGTGAAATGTTTGCAAGAATAATTACCAATTGATTCATTACCAACAAAAGGTTATTTTATAAGAATGTGGCAAGAACATTTTGAGGTAAAAAAACCTTACCAAAAATTATGAACATTTTGAATCTTATTCAGTGGATTTCCCATTTGGTTGCTCACCAAACAAAAGCAGTTATAAGTAGAATAGAAATTCAGATTTGAATTAATACAAATAAATGTGTTTAATTGGAATATTTAAATTCAATACACATATTTTATACTTTTATTTATATGTTTTCCATAAATATAATTTCTGTAAAAAAATTTTTAATACTTTTCTTCCATACTTTTCAAGTCCGCAATTAATTGCGGCTCGCGGAAAATTTCAAAATTTGAAAAATGACTTGAATTATCAAGGAGTTTCATTACCTCTGCTCTGGCGAAGAAAAAAATTTTCGAATTACTTTCAGGATAACCTAAATGCACACAACAGGCATGACAATCTTGCATTCTTAATGCTAAAATTTTGCGCCGTTTGTAGTTGTGTTGTGCTAGCTAAGCTTGCATTAGGAGGTGCGCTGCTTCACTTTTCCAACTGAACCATATTTTGATGTGGAGTCCGAATTCCTCAGTATACACATGCCATAGGTACCTGTTTATAGGGTAGGCACAACCATTCACCACCCATTCATACATGGAAAGGACAAAGACAGGATAGATAGAGAAAAAAAAGTACATCCAAGTCCGAACGAGGATTGGAATCCAGGATCTCCGTATCCGCAGTCAGGCACTCTGATCACGAGACAAGTGGGCGGCTCCGTTTGCAGTAATTCCCTGGTATAAAAATTATCATTGCGTAAAAATTATTCTTTTATGTCTCTTCTGAAGAAGTAAGAATCTGTCAAACATTCTATATAGAATGTTTATAGAATAATAATGACTCTTGTAGTGGCTCTGTGTTGTATTAGATAAATTTGAAAACATTTGAGCGAAATAACATGACTTCGAAAGTTGAGCGGGAAATGAAAATCCATCTATACACTGCTTAATCTATGTGTATCTAAAATAAAAACAAATACTTAATTGTAATGTGGTCCCCTTTGATAGCTACCAGTTAAGATCATTATCTTATTTTTGCAGTGGTACAGTTCTTAGAGGCATTCCTTTATTCAGCACACTTTTAACTATTTAAAAGTAATTTAATTTCATGTTCCTGAGTGTCAATTTGAGAAAAATAAATAGAAAGCTTCTCAAAGTCTCTAAAATATTCGTTTAACAGCGAGTGAATCATTTAGAAATCATGTCTAATTCACAGAATATATTTATGCTTGTTTAACTCTTTAAAAACAAAGAGCTGAAAAAAAGTAGGCGGGGTTTATATTTTGTCTCAATGATCGACAATTTGAACACGGGCGACTGAATATTGGTTTAATGTCAAATAATATGTGAAATCTTTAAAATTTAATTGCTTAATGTTTAATTGAGACATATAGTGAAAGCACAGAACACGTAAATACATCTTGATTTGGCCATTATAATACTGAATTGTTTTGCTTGAAATTTGGTGATAGGTGTTACAAATATTTGTGGTATTTAAAATTTATTCTCTTGACACTATTAAATTTCCTTACTTTTAGTATCTACCAGTCATGTATAAAATTATATGATTTTTAAATATATTTTAAGGAAAAATACTCGCAAAGCTTCTGGAAGTTTTCTTCTTAAAACGGCTAACGGCTTCTCGCTGTAAGCTTTATTTTCAATCCATCTTGTAAACCAGAGGTAAATGTTCTTTTGCTTAAGGGTTTGGTTGTTAGTGGACTACTGCACTCATCAGACTTTTGTACTTGTTACAAGTAACTTTGTTAATGAAGTTGCATAACCCTTTAGTGGAGTCAAGTTAAGTGGTTTGCCGCTGCCCTAATCAACTTCAACATATGTACTAATACCTGGGTTGGTCTTGGAATGTCCTCCAAATCTCGAGGAAAAAAATTAGCGTATAATAATAATGTTTAAAAGTAATTAAATAGGCAAATAATCAATCTGATACATATTACAAGCATATTTTTAATAAACGGATGCATTTCTTATTTTCAGATGAAGTATTATCTTAAAATAATATTCTCCTACTTTAATGTACATAATGACTTAAATGGATGATGTTTACAACAATAAAAATTCATAATGTTATTTATACATATATGTGTTATAACAAATTTTCTTTCTAGGAATATACTCTTTACTTAAGTTCAATAATTTTGCAGCAGATTTTATTAAAAAAATTGAATAAATAGTTAAATAAAATTAGTAACAACAAATGCATATTTGAAAATACCGTAAGCCATCAAAAATGTGACATGAAAAAAATCATTAATATTACTCCCTTAAATCACGTATCACTAAAAATTAAGAATATTTTTTATTTCACATTATTTTAAATTATTTCCTAAAACTTATATATTTTTTTGTATATTATTTTTTTTGTATATATAGTAATTTTATAAATTCTTTATTGAATTCTTTTTTTTTTAATTTTCACATTTGTAGAAACTAAATAACTTATTCTTTTAAATAAATTCCTTACACTCTTCTATCGAATGAAAAAAGCTTGATATTTTCTGCCTGTGATTCTATATTATAAAAGATTTTTTATTTCAAAAATAGTAAATATAAATAAAAAAATATTTTAATTCCTCAAGTTTGTTTTTTAATTGAAATTTAAGATGTTTTTCTTCTTAGATTTGGGTTTGTATGTCATTGGGCACCTCTGCTTTTATCAGCATTTTGTACTGTTAACTCGAAACCCAATGTTTCCTAGTTCCAGTTGCTCGGGTCACCCACTTTATTAATAAAGTCCGATAACCCTGTAATGGAGGCTATATATAACTCTCTAATTTGTATGATGCCTAAATAAATTAATCTAGGGAGGGCAAGAGCTTCGCATTCCTAAATGATATGCTTGGCCGTTTCCTCTTGCGTATGACATTTCCTGCAGATAGGGTTTTGCTGAAACAGTCCCATTTTATGGAGGTGTTTTCTGAAAAAGTAGTGCCCAGTTATGAAGCGTACGATTAAACGTATCTTCTGCCTACAGCATCTTAGAATTTCAGAGGCAATTCTCGCTAATGATCCACAAATCATACTTTTAGCGTGGGTTTGACCAGGAGTGTTGAGCCAAGCTTCATACACCTTCTGTTTTTCCCATCTAAGAACATTGGTTTTTGCGGTCTTAAAATTGATCCAACAAAAAGGTTCTGCACCGATGGGAACAAAAGACTATCCTTGTTTAGCAAATTCATCAGCCCTTTCAATATCTTCGATACCTTTGTGCCCTGGCACCCATAGAAGTATCACCTTGTTTCTAGTTGCCAGTTCTGTAAGGTTTCTGCATTCGAAAATCATTTTAGATTTGATTTCGAAAGAATTTAGCGCTTTTAAAGCGGCCTGACTGTCACTAAAAATGAGAATCCACTTCCCATATTCCTGATATTTAGTCGCAAACAGTGGATAATAGACAAAACTTCAGCCTGGAAGACCGTGCGTATCGCCTAAGGCTTACAGACAGGTTGTTTCTTGGAACACGCCACATACTCCCAGTCCTGAGAGGCTGTTTTTCAGTGATCTATCTGTGTACCAGATTAGATATCCTGTTTCTGTTTCGAACATGTTGTTATCCCATTCGACTCTAGTTGGAAAAACTATTTCAAATGTCTTTTCAAACATGTATGACTTTTCCATGATGTCCAAGGGCATCAGGACAGTAGGATCTTGAATTTTCCCGGTAGAACCCCTATGCCCTTTTGGAACGGGCTGGTGGTACCATTGGTTTTGTAACTTCATTCTGTATGTAGTCATTCTGGCAGTGCTGCAGATGAAGATGTGTAAGGGAGTCAGATCCAATATAACTTCCAACGCTCTGGTTGGCGTGGTGGACATTGCTCCTGTAATGCAGAGAGAGGCCAGTCTTTGTAGACTTCTATCAGTCACAGTCTTCAGTTCCACCTTACGCCACCAGATCACATTGGCATATGTGATAATGGGCTTGACAATAGCGTTGTACATCCACAACATCAGTTTTGAATGTAAACCCCAGTTTTTACCAAACATTCGCCTTCAAATCATAATGCTTTTCTTTGCTCGGTTAATTTTATCATCAATGTGCTTGTTCCAAGTGAGTTTTTGGTCTAAATAAATGCCCAGATATTTCACCTCTGAAGCCACATTGATTTCAACATCGAAAAGTCTTGGTATGAAAAAACCCTCCCGTTTATTTTTGAGTGTAAAAGGTACAAGGTATGTTTTCGGAGGATTAACCATCAGGCACCATGCACCATTGACCTACATAACTTAGAGCATCCTGCATGAGATCTGAAGTTTTGTCGAAATCTTTACCAAGGATTAGGATGACAATGTCATCAGCATATCCTTGCGTATAGTAGCCCTTATCATTTAGAATTTTTACAAGGCTATTTACAACTAGGTTCCCAAATAATGGTGAGAGAGCACCTCCTGGAGGGCAACCTCTAGTAGTCTTTTTATCAAATGATTCACCGAAGATGCTCATTTGTATATATCTATCCGATATCAACGCCTCAATCCGAGTACACAGGGTCTGATTAATCTCTGTCCCTCAAAGAAATTTGGGATACATTGAAGTCTCATTAAAACAGTTTATGAATGCGAAAGATTTTAAATCATTTTTAATTAGAAATGATCAAAATTTTATATGTTTACGTCTTTATTAACACCTTATATGTTTACGTCTTTATTAAAATACAAAATTTAGAAGGAAGTGTGATAATTCTAATTATCATGTTGTTGTTGTTGTATGTCCCCGAGGTCAGCAGTGCCAGACCACGTTCATCAGCGCATACACCTTTATAAACATTACCATAAGTACCATAAGTGGATTCTCCATCAGATCTCTCCCGGAGATACCAAGGCATTGAAGAATATGTTCAGGAGAGGCCTGTTCATTTAAGCACTTGGAGCAAATTTCGAATTTCTTAGTACCCTCGACGAATTTCTAATTATTATTCTTTTTATAAATACTTTCCGCTTGCACACAAGAAATAATAGGAAAGGTAAATGAAAACGGTAAGTGGATTTCATTTCAAATTAAACTGAAACATAAGAAATAATAAGATTGCTGAAACTAAATCTAAACAATGTTTAACACCAAAAATTTCGAACCATTTTCTTCAAGTACCATGCACATTTGAAGTAATCTTACCTGGAACCCATTATTAAGGTTCTATCTCAAAACTCTAGTTATCGTTTCTGCATTGCTAATCTTCCAATTAATCAGTAGCAACTAAGTTCCCAGCACCTGACATCATTTTCTAATGACTTTCACACATTGCTTACTTTGTCTCCGTTTCAGAACTGAATGCGCTTTACATTTCTCTATTCTCAGTCATTACTAACATGGATCAGTGAACAATTTGATTTTAACCATTGTCTGCTTATTTCATTGGACTGTTCTCCACACCATTATTCTATAGGAAAAATTAGAAGTGTTTGCTGCTAATAAATAGTTTTGGGCGAAAACAGATTTTTAGATCAGAAACTGCTGTTATACTTTTTGAGAAATAAAAAAACAGCACGTTTCTTTACGTACCATATTAAGACTTACGAAAAATAATCAGTAGGAAAAATAATTTTCTCTGGGGCTCATAGAATGTGGTGAGAATTTTCTTTAAAATTTTGTAGTTACAGTATCAGTTTGCCATTGAAAATTTCACTAAGTGTGTTATCTTATGCAGCATGTCAGTCTCTTTCTCTAAGTTTGATAATTTTTTTTTGATGAAAATACAGTAGAAAATTTAATTACAATATCTTGAAAGGAAAATAAGAAAGGGAGTATGAAGAACGATATAATTACTAAACATTATGAATAAATATGCCGTAAAGATGTGTAAAAAATATCTAGTGACCAGTTAATAAATTTTCTGAAAATTAGATTTAGCAATCAAATTTTCTGCAAATTTTTAGAGAAACTTCATTTAATACATATAAATCAAGATATTTATGATGCACCAAAATAATTATAAAAGATAAATTTTCATACACATTTCACTATTATTAATCCTTCGAATAATTTATGTAAGAGTACATTTAATTCTTTAACTATGTACCAACAATTAAGTGGGGAAAAAAGTGACTTACCCTATTCCTTCAGTAATGGCAAGCACATAGTAGTATTAACAGTATTCATCATTCTTTAAAGAATGCATGTAAAAATTCATTACATTTATGGTTTTTTTAAATATTAATTTTCCGTACTGTTGTCTTTGATTTAAATTACATAGATAATTTTTTAGATACTTTTAAAACTTTGATAATTCACATAGTTTTTGGTAGCTAATTGCATAAATATTTAAATTATTCGCATTTTTATTCTAATTTAGATATTTTAAACTGTTGTCTTGAAACAATAGCCTCTAAATATTGAAAATAAAAATTAGATAAATAAGCATATTCATCTACAAAAATACAGCACTTGTGATCTTAATATTTAACATAGATGTGAATGGATGTGTGAGCTTAGAAAAGATTTTCCAAGACGGAAAATAATTAATAAAAAAATCTATCATTTTATTCAAAATAAAAACTTTAGGTGTATTATCTATTATTTTAAAAAAATCAACAAAATATTTTCATACAGATTTTTTGCTGCATTTATCATTTTCTTCATTGGGCTGAACAACAAAAATATTGAAGTTTTAAAATAGGAAACATATCTTTAAAATTTCATTATTAAATGAAATTACTTAATTTTATTTTAGGTCAATTACTGCTGAAAATTCTGAATTCGAAAAGCATGATTGGTGTTAGAAGATGCAACATTATTTCCTTTATAGTTTATATAAAACAGTGTAGTTTTACTGTCATTCCTGATGTTCCAAACTTGAGCATCGAGTACATATAGCCTTTGATCTGTAGAACATTTTAGAGAGTCCAATTCTATATAATTAAGACATCGTATGAGGTTTGGTATATAAGGTCTGACAGAACAGTTTAGATAACCTACTTTTATTGGAACGGGAAGATTCGGAGAGTCAAAAGTTAATTTTTTTTTGTGAGGAAAATTTCTTCACCACGACGAATGGTAATGTGACAGAAATTGAAAAATCTTTGGTCTTTTAGTTCTTCCAGAATCTCACTTTAAGATACTGATAAAAGATATATCTCTGAAAATACACCACGACATTGATTAAGTGATTTGTAAATTGAGGCTACGATGGAAATTTCTCCCAAAGCTTTTAAAGATAAAAGGGACTTTGATTGTTCAGAGGATGAACTCTGTTAGTAAATCTCCGGATCTTAACTTGTTTTTTTATATTACTAACCTCTCCTGCAACAGCTTTAATTCCTTGAGAAATATGAAAAGTGATATTTGGTTAAGCATGCCCCCATTAATCTGCATTATTATGAACATTGGGTAAACATTTCCAAATTTGTCAATCTAGCTAATTGTGATAAATTAAGGCCCGCGTCATGGCCTGGAGTTTTTGGAGCCATGAGAAAGAAAAATGATCATCTCGGTAGGCTCCAGCTCATTAGAGACCGATAAGGGAAGGTAGTTATCGACTCTGCTGAAAACCTGTTTTTGCACTTACACTATTATGGGGTCACCAGTATATAGTACTACATGTTGGAATGAGGATCTAGTGAACATGTCCGCTCAGCTCAAACTGTAGGACCAGCCCTACAGCACCCCATTAAGGGGGAAAACTCTCCTAATGTAGCACCAGCCGATTATAGACTGGAGTGAGCCAGCTCTCAGTCAGAGGAGCCTGCACCAAAGGGAAAACAGAAGAACCACAGGAAACCAATTTCCCCCTTATGAGACATCTTACATGGCCAAAAAAGGGGTGGAAGATCAATGAAAATACAACGTAGAATCCTTTGAATAGCAAATTACAACATAAGGAAGAAGACTTGATCTCGAATATGACAAGATTAGGAAAGGAAAGATAAGGAAAAGTAGAAGATAAGAGAAGGAGAAAATGAAGAACTTCGATGGGGTACCTCAGGATTGCGACATCCGTATTTACCTAAAGATGGGAAACCCCTGATGGGAGGTGGGATTCAAACCCAAGAAGTTTAGAACGACTTGTTTAGATTTATTTTTTCCAAATTATGTTAAATTAATGTTTTTAAAAACTGATACACACGCACAAGTTTTCTAACACCGCTTATAATTTAAATAATCTAGTTGAATAACTATATGCCTCATTATGCATTAACAGAATTAATTGTTTTGCCACTCAAATTTAAAACAGATACATTTAAACTTTTACGCTAGTGAAATTTCTATATTTTTATTCACTAGTTTTCTAAAATAATTTTAATTAATATAAAGCAGATTGTTAACAAGAGTCGCGCCCTTGATTTTCGCTATACATATTAGCATTTCATTGTGTCTATGATATTACCAATAGTTTGCCGAAAAAAATGAAAATTATCTGTCACTAAATCCTTTGGGGAGAATATAGTTTCCAAAGTAAACAATATTTTTTCTGAAATATTATTTACTGGCGAAAACATAATCTAATATTGAATTTATACAACCGGAGACTATAGAATTATTAGTTTCAGATTACAGAATTATAATAATAGACAATTTATATTTCAAAGCTATTTAATTCTGATTTTTGTAATGATCGAAAAAACAAAAAAGGGCTGAATTTCCAAAAAGATAATTTACTCATGAGGCAATATATCCAGTCCTTATAATTGTGTGAGAATATTAGCGAATTAACTTAAGAAGAAATAAAGATTTTCTTTAAAAGAATTAACACTTGCTTTCATTTTAAGGCACACATTAACAGAAAGGCTTAGTAATGGACAACCTAAAGGCCTACAACTGTTGTAATGTATTTTAATACCTGGCTCGTAAGTTGTCTTTCGGGAGAACATTTCACAATTAATAGACCGTATACACAGTCGCGACGAAACCTGATAAACTTCGAAACACAATTTTAACAGGTATAATTAACAAAGTTTTCAAAGAAAGTAAAAAATTGATGAATGCAGGAAACTAACGAGACATCCATCGGTCGTTGCTTAGCAACGATCAAAACCGGAAATTTCTCGCATAACAGCAAACGAGACTTATGTAAATATTTGTTAAAGAAGTTCATACAAACAGAAGATACACATTACCATATTTATCTACGACATTGAACAATCGTGAAATAACAGAACCAATTAATTAAAAGAACAATTGATTACATCTGAATACTATGCAATAAAATACGTTAAGATAAGGTTTGGCGACACTCTCCTTATTTGCAAGTACCTAATCTGAGACATTTGTAGAGTTTATTGCATCACTGAATTCCATCTCGATTGAGGTACCTCTAAAATATAAGTTTTTGTTTTAATTCGTTAAACGAACAAGAGTCCATGAATCACAAAAAGAATATTTAATGAAGCAAGTTACAAAGAAAGAAATTAATCACATACTGCACTAATAGAACAGAACATTGTGTATTTATAGATTTTGAACGGCTTGAACACAACCACCAATCAGAAGGTAGCGCAGCAGACGATTGCGGACGTCTTAGAAGACTATAGTTTTACAGAAGAAAAGAGACTTACTTTGTGTTTCTTTGCAATTACTTGCATCATATTATTTACAACACTCGCCCTTAATCACAAAGAAACATGCACAATAAAATCATATAAATCAATAAAAATAAGTATACATTAAGAAATTAGAAACGTTCAAGCCATCCACACAATATTTATATTAACATGATATAATATAATACAATTTTAATCCACATAATGGTAAAAGTTCCTTTAATTTAAACTTAGATAAAGATTTTGTAAACATATCAGCAATTTGTAGATTAGATGAAATATAGTAAACTTTTATATCATGACAATTCAAGATATGTTGAATAAATTTTAATTTAATATCTATATGTTTTAATTGACCTTTGTTGTTTTCCTTTGTTACACACTTAATACAAGATTGATTATCTTCAAAAATCATGATTTCTTTAATATCAGTTAATTCCAAAATAATGTTTTCCAACCACAATGCATCTTGAATGGCTTTACTTAGGTCAATAATTTCTGCTTCTGTAGAATATAAAGCAATACAATTTTGTTTTCGACAAGACCAAGATATTGGACAATTATTAAACATAATTATGTTACCAGAAATGGATTTTCTGTCATTTGGGTTTGCACCCCAGTTAGCACCTGCATAGATATTTAAGCATGACTTTTTATCCACACACTTTTTATATTCCAGTTTTAAAGTTGAAGTACCTTTCAGATATCTCAAAATTCTTTTCAATGCACTCCAAGCACTATCAGTAGGGTGTTCTTGAAGTTGACTCAAACAGTTTACAGCATAAAGGATATCTGGACCAGATGTATATGCTAAATAAATTAAAGGTCCTATTAATTCTCGGTAGGGTCCACAAAAAGCACTTCCTTTCTCAAAATCAGCTGCTGTTGCTCCTACTTCCATGGGAGTAGAGACTATTTTAGCATCAAACATTTTAAATTTGTTTAATAAATTCAAAATATATGTTTCTTGATCTAGATACAGTCCATCAGGTGTAAATGTAATTTTAATTCCTAAAAATTCAGAAATTGTTCCAGATTTAGACATTTCAAATTCTTTTGATAATAATCCAATTATAATTTTGATTTAACTATCATCAGTACCCGCAATTAATAAATCGTCCACATAAAGTGCCATAAAAAATCTTTCACCTTTTGACTGACGAATAAAAATACATTGTTCACTATTTAATGGCTTAAAGTTTAATTTGAGAATGAAATTTAAAAATTTTACATACCATTGACGAGGTGACTGCTTAAGTCCGTATAAGCTTTTCTTTAACCGGCACTTCCTGCTACTATTATCATCATATCCTTCAGGTTGATCCATGTAAATAATTTCTTTTAATCCACCATTGAGAAATGCAGTTTTAACATCCAGTGAATAAACTTTTAAATATTCTTGAAGAATAAAAGTAAACACTATACGTAATGCAGGATTACTGATAACTGGTGAAAATATTTTATCATAATCCACTCCTTCTCTTTGCATAAAACCACGAGCAACAAGTCGAGCCTTATATTTTCCATCTCGTTTTTCGCGTAGAACCCATTTGCATGAAATTGCACGTTTCCCATGTGGTAATTCTTCAAGACACCAAACTTCGTTCTTTTCCATGGACTGCATTTCTTCATCCATTGCTTTCTTCCAAAGATTCTGTTCTTCCTCTGGCAGTGCAGATAAATCTTTAAACGACAACGAATCTTCAAAAATTACCATTGCTTCATAAACTTCTGGTTCAGGATATTTAACTGGTGGTTTCTTTTACCTTTGTGGTCTTTCCAAAATTTCTTCTGTAGTAATTTTTTCAGTAATATTTTCTTCACAACCAATTTCTTCAACATCATCTTCATTTTCCGAAATAATTGAATCCACATTCAGAATATTTTTATCTTCTAAATCCATTTTTCTTTCTTCGTTAAATACAACGTTCCTTGATATCACTATTCTCTTTGAATCTGGATCCATTAAACGATATCCCATAGTCGAATATCCCACAAATATCATTCTGTTTGACTTCTTATCTAACTTCTTCCTTTGAGAAGGAGGAACCAACACGTATGCATCGCATCCAAATACTCGAATGTTTTGAAGATCGGAATCTTTACCATATTTCAATTTATAAGGAGTACAGTTTTCTATGGATCTACTAAGAATTCTGTTTCTTAGGTATGCAGCAGTTAAAATTGCAAATCCCCAAAATTTCTTGCTAAGTTTTGCTTTAAATATTAAAGATCGCCCTTTTTCTAACAATGTACGATTGGCACGCTCAGCAACTCCATTTAAGGGTGCTGTGTACGGAGGAACTGGATCTATTGTAACACCAAATTTAGTAGCACATTTGATGAGTTCACCACAAACATATTCTTTTGCATTGTCGCACCTAATTTTCCGTACTGAAGGATTTGCTTTTAAAAAGCATCTTAACTCATTCACAACATCACTTTTTCTTTTCAGCAAACGAACTTCCATAAAACGTGAATAATCATCAATTAATGTCATAAAATAACGCTCACCTGTAGCCATAGGCGGATCAATAGGGCAACAAACATCTGTGTGAATCAATGTCATAGTTTCGGATGCCCTTCGTCTGGGACCTTTTCCTATAGGAGAAGCACTTTCTT
Source organism: Latrodectus hesperus (assembly GCA_037975125.1). Classification (NCBI taxonomy): domain Eukaryota; kingdom Metazoa; phylum Arthropoda; class Arachnida; order Araneae; family Theridiidae; genus Latrodectus; species Latrodectus hesperus. The sequence continues at coordinate 3,798,704 of JAJQOW010000018.1, read as the reverse complement.
TGGAAAAAGTACACACTTCACAAAATTTATCAAAGGTGGGCAATCCAAGCTCTTTTAAAGCTTTATTAGAGGAATATCCAAGTCTTCTGTGCCATAAATCCAAGTCAATTTCTTTCGCAGTAAAGGAAATTTCACAATTTGGAACAAAATCACAAATATATTGTCCACTATCATCACGATAACCCAAACAAATGTTTTCTTTCTCATTTTCGATGAACACTTTTTTATTTCTAAAGATAACACTATATCCAACTAATTGAATATTCTTTACAAAAAAAATTAATTCTCCATTGAGTTCAGGAACAACAAATACATTTTCTAAAGTTGTGTCAATTCCATTAGATGTTCTGCCTATTACACTTCCAATACCTTTCACTTCCAATGCAGTGGTGCGGGATGCACATCGAATATTTCCTGATGACTGTTTAATGAATGAAAACCAGTCTTTCGGAAAGCACATAAGGGTTGTTGTCCCGGAACCAATAATAAACTTTTTCGGACTTCCGAAAGTCAAATTGCCAGCAGCAAAAGATAGAGCAGAAGAATATTTTTCATCAGTCTTAGATTCAGATTTCAATTTACATTCCTTTTTAAAATGACTAACACGACCACAATTATAGCACGTTTTCTTTTTACAGAATTTAGAAGTATGTCCTTTCTTTTTACAATGAAAACACGTGAGTTCTTTTCTCGTAGAAAAAGCCGCAGTATCCACAGTTTGTTTCATAAAACGAATACTTGTTTTATTTCTCGAACCATTCAAAAGTGCTTCAGAGTCTATCAAACGCTGAGTTACAAAATATAACGATAAATTCTCACTCGGTTGATTCTCTAATGCAACCTTAACATTTTCGAATTCTGGAGGGAGAGACATAAAAATATAGACGACAGTATCAATATCACTAACCTCCACTCCAGACATTCGTAAATCGGCGGCAAGTTTTGAAACTTCATCTATGTGCTGGCGCATTGGAACATCTCTGTTTTTCTTAAGTGTAGCAAGACGTTTTCAAGTTAGTATTTGGTTTACCGCTCCTTTGCTTTCATAAACAGCAGGAAGTTTCTCCCATAATTCTTTCGCCTTATTTTCATCACTCATTGATACGCGCACTTGATCACTTAAGAGTGACATGAGTAATGCGTAAGCTTTCTTTCCTTTAACGACTTCTGCTTCCTTATTCACATCGGGCTCCTTAACTAAGTACGTTTCCAGTTCTTTCGCAGACAAAACAGCTTCCACTCGTCGCCGCCTAACAGGAAATTTCTTCCCATCAAATGGAATTACTCCATACAAATCATGCGGCGAAGCCATTGCTTATTTATAAATTAATTCTATCAAGCAATAAATTAAAACTAGAAACTGCTTTCAATTTATGACAGTGAAAACCACGCTATGCTGTTGAAATTCGTTAAACGAACAAGAGTCCATGAATCGCAAAAAGAATATTTAATGAAGCAAGTTACAAAGAAAGAAGTAATAGAACAGAACATGGTGTATGTATAGATTTTGGACGGCTTGAACACAACCACCAATCAGAAGGCAGCGCAGCAGACGATTTGTAGCAGCAGACGATTGCGGACGTCTTAGAAGACTACAGTTTTACAGACGAAAAGAGACTTACTTTGTGTTTCTTTGCGATTACTTGCATTATATTATTTACAACAAGTAGTAAAGGATAAATTTTTCTCTAGACCATCTGATTGTATATTGTGATGTTTTCCCAGATTTAATACAACAGCAGTCGAGAGCCCGCATTCGTGAGTTCAATTTCTATTTCGTGTCTAACCACATTATCAGAGATTTCTTTTTGTAGATATTTACTAAATCTTAAAAAAGTTGGGTCTTCCCACCACAAGTGATTATTAAACAGTTTCGACGGATTGACACCTCTACTTATATAATCAGCTCCATTATCTTGTGATGAAATATGTCTCCACTTCTCAAAATAAGAAAGCTCTTGAATTGTGGCCACATGGTTTACTGCAAAAGTTTTCAACAATTATGGTGGTTTCTTGATCTAAGAAAGAACAAATATGCTGTAACCCTAATAATAAGTTTTTAACATAGATCCAATCTAAGGGCTGATTTAATTCGTCGCATAAACTTTACAAATGTTCAAAGCACCAATCGAGAAAGTAATCTTCTTCTGTTGCGCTACTTTCGAATTCTGTAACGCAACTCTCGTTTGATGCATTTTTATAACAGCTGTAAGAAGACATTATGGCAGCCTGAAATCTCATCCAATGAAACGTGGAAGGAAAATATAAACACAAAGGTTAGCACTAAACTAAAATTATAAATGTTGCAACATTTTCAATAAAAACACTTAACTAAGAAAGTTGTAAATAAGTTTCATGAATAAATGTGTATTAAGTTTAATTTTTTAAATTATATTATATAATGATCACACACATAAATAACTAGAATAACAATCAAAATATATTTAACGAGAAAATACTCTCAATTAATGTAACTGAAATAAATAAGGTAATTTGATTATCTAATGAATATAATTTTTGAAATCTGTAAATTAAATTTTAAAAAAAACTGAGACGACAGCACATTTGTTTCTTCCATTTAAAGGCATCTGTAATCCTTATCTTCAATATGCACATAATAAAGAACAAAAGAAGGAATAAAAATGTGTAGCAGATAAACCTTCCCAACTATAAATAAAATGTAGGCATAAAATCCATACTAATCACAAGAGAATGAAAGTTCGTTTGTTAACAAAAATTTCAACTGTGTACGGATTGTTTAATAATTTACAATACTGCATAAATCATAAGAAAAGATGTTGAATATTATTAAAATAATCCCAAAATTTATTTGTAACTGGTACCATACCAACAGAACATCATACTTCATAATTTGTAATAGAAATGTCATTTTAATTTTTAACGCAGATTGAAGATATTTTCAACTTGAAGCAAAAGCAAATGAAAATTTAGAATAAGTATGCTTTTAGAGGATACTACAATATTATAGGATAATATCTGACACAAATAAATAATTATTGTAAGCTTTATTGGGAATTTAATTGATTTAATAATTCTAGATATATGATTGATTACTGAAATTATCGATTTCATTTTTATTATGGAAAAATTAATAAATGATTTGATTTCAAATCAGAAAAATATCTACATTTTCATCTATCCATATTTAAAAATGTGTTTTGGAAAGCTTGTATAAAATGTTTGCAATTGGCTCAGAAAAATCATTTGTAAAATTAAAAAAAAATCGATAAGCACATGAGAAATATATTTAGAGTCTCAAATCAATTGACTCACATAAACTCTTTGATTTTCAGCTGAAATCGACAAATTAGATTTCTTTTTATATTTTTCAATAATCGATATCATTCTTTTTTAACATTTGTGATTTAATGTTTAAGCGATTTAACGTTAAATAAGTTCCAAGTGAAATTTTCTCCGAAAGAAGCTTAAAAGTGACCATCGATTAAAAAAATTCTGTCATTGAAATCGGTAAGAAAAATTAATACTGTAAAATTAATTTAAGAAATAAAATAAGAATTTTAATAAACAACGAGTAATGGTTAGATGACCAACTAAGAAATTCACCAGATCAATCAGAAAAACAAAATTCGTAACTGCACTGATGCGAATATCAAAATTCCTTTCGATTTAAAACGAGACAAAAACTGTTAATATAAGCTAAACAAGATAAGGATAAGTTTCTTTTATTTGTTTGTATTTTTTATTGAAGGAAAAAATAATCATTTACTCGAGCTTCCAAATCTAGGTTATGGATAATAGTAAAGTACACACATTTCTACTCGATAAACTATTCATCAGTATTGAAATGCTTACAGTTTTAGTTTTCCTTTTTCCGGGTATTCAAAATATAGAATGATACGCTGGAATATTATATTTATATTAAGGAGACTTACAAACTGAAATCACATTTAAGTAATCATTAAGACTGAATATTCAGATGCTAAAATGAGATGACACAATGATTTCTCATATTACCTGTATGAATTCAGAGGCAGGAAAAATAATTTCTCAAATTTATTTACCACTTTAAACACATTACTTCCTCCCAACATATATGTGCAATACAACTGAACAACATCATATCGATATAAATGAAATAATAATTCTCTAATTGATGAATTACTGTCTGGAGTTGCATTGAAATGATCAGCACAGAAAGAAATCAATATATAAATTTTAAAAGAAATATTCTTGATATTTCACAAAAAATGATGAAACCCACGGAATATTTACGATTATTGGGATCTTTCGTTTGATGATGACGAAACAAACATAAAGAGAAAGACATTCTACAATAAAAAAAATACGTTCGCTTATAGCATCGCATGAAATCTTCAATGGATTAAAATTATCAATCTTCGCAGGGAAGAAAGTTCTATGAAATGGAAACGCATTTCCACGCATAACATTTGACTATATTTGACGAACATTTATAACGGCACTTTCATAGGAATCATCCAGAGGGAGATTGCTCTGTATGTGTATCAATAATAATGGGTATCAGAATCTTATTAGAATTTAATATTCTTGTTATCCTTCAAAAAATAAAGCCGTCAAGTGAATATTTTGATCCTCACACGAATCTTTTCCTTATGGGGTAATATACGAACCAATCCTCTAGTTCACACTTAAAATAAGAATATTCTTTGATGTGTGATAAAATAACTTGTATTTATGTTACGCAATTTAAAATCACCCAAGCATTGTAATAACAGCATTCACAAGCCTTTGATTCAACAGCAGCAAGGTCCTCAGATGGTATAAGCTGCATCGAACACAGTTAATTGTTGATAAAATTAAGTACTTTAATAAATGACTGAATTACAACTAATTGAGAATACTTGAGGTGAGTTAGAAAAAAAGGATTTTAAACAAAGTTATGAAAACCATAATAAGAGGAGGCAACTAAAAATTAAAAATAACAATGCCTTTTAATTATATGAAGAGACTTGAGTGAAGAGTTTCGTTTATTGAAAATTCCAATTTAATGTTACTTGAATCAAACCATTTTATCCGATGCCCATTAAGAGCAGTACAGACAATCAAAATGGATTTCACATTCAATTTCTCACCACAATAATTACATTCTGGGAAGGGGATGCTATTAAGAGAGCAATTACTTTTGAGTCAGGGACACACGTGTATGTTCCATTCAAGAGAGAGAGAGAGAAGTCTTGTCAATAAAATTTCACAACGTCTTAAGATTTAACCTCCTGGGTGACAAATTTGATTTAATGATATGAAGCTTATTACTAATCCCTTGATACCACTTTTTAAGCCAAAGACAACAATGCGAATGATCGACAGCAGATTTCAAGTCAGCATAAAAAAACTGCTTGAATTAGGAATACTGAAGCTAATTTTGCAGTGTTGTCTACCAATGCCTTTCCCCCAATTCACACATGAAGTGGAAAATAAAAATAAAATCAAGGCTCTTTAGAAAATAACTGTTAATGAATATTTTTGATTCTCTTAATAAGTGAATTATCTCTCTCTCAGTAGTTGGATTTTATAAACTCATAAAATCAATGCATGTATTGGATTTTTGAATTCCATGTAAATCAATATAATTGAAAGTTAAATAAACAATTAACCTCAAAAGAGGAAAAAGAGTGGAGTTCATAGTTGAGTTTGTGGTATTTAAAAAGAAATGCACGTGCTTTTGAAATTTTGAAATATCTGTAAAAATTTGGTTGTTGATTAAACATAAATTTAAAATTGAGTTAAAAATGAAGAACTTTATAAAATTCAAAATTGAATTGATGCAAGATATGCTGCGTTTTATACATAGGGAATAAAATCGCGCGAAAACATTATTTCTATAAACATTTACATCCAAAAAGCATCTGAAAGTTAAATTTGCGTTCCTTTTTGAAAATCAGAAATAAAGATTAGTAGAGGGTAAAGGGGGTCTATTAATCACGACTGAGAAAACTCTTAATATAGGGGAATATTTCCTCAATATTTAAACTTAAGTAAGAATATACTTTGCTTTTAAGAAGCACACAAAACATTACTTTGAAGCAAGATTGATAGATACAGCATCATAAAAAATAGCCAAGGGCTATACATGTCGACTCCTTGGAGGCAGGTAGATAGAAAAAAATGATATATCAAATGCTTTAGTATTTTAAATTAAGAATATTCTCACATATTATATATTGAAAAGGTTTTCCTCAAGATCTCACAAGCGAATATTTTAATCATCGCCTGGAACACTCTTAATGTATGGAAATATAGGAATATTTCTTTAATAATTAAACTGTCGAAAGAATATTCTTTGCTTTAAAATGAAAACAAAATATTACTTTAAAGCAAGATTGATAGATACAGCAGGATAATAAATACCCATGGGTTAAACATGTCAACTCAAAGGAGGCAGGTAGGTAGAAAAACAGCTTTCTATCAAATGCTTTAGTATTTTATAAATAAGGAATATTCTTACATATTATAGTGAAAAGATTTACCTAAGGAGCTCACAAGTGAATCTTTTAATCATTGCTGGGAACACTCTTAATATAGGGAAATATAGGAATAGTTCCCTATTATTTTTTAAACTTTTGTAAGAATATTCTTTAGTATTAAAAAGCACAAAAATATTACTTTGAAGCAATTGGTAGATACAGCAGCATAATAAATACCCTTGGGCTATAAATGTCAACTCCAAGGAGGGAGGTAAGTATAAAATAACTCCAAGGAGACATTATTGTATGGACAGTTCCAAGTCTGGTGTTTTGCATTGAAGTCCCCTGCAATTATATTACTGTTAGCTGAAGCCATTATGTTTTCAATATCAGTAGTGAAGAGGGGGCTAGGATTGGGGGGAGTGTAGTAAGAGGTTACTGCAATTTCATTCTTTGTATTAGGGGCGATGATGACAGTTGTGGCTTCACTATAAAGGAGAGTGGGGTTAGGTGCGAGCGAGTGGGGGTGCATGATTTAATTGAAATGGCAGTTCCACCTATAATTCTTGTGCTGGGGCGATTGTGTCTATATATCTTGTAATTGGGAATTTCAAATGGTTGGGTGGACAGCAGGTGGGTTTCTTATAAAAGTATTATATCAAGTACCTGATTATTGATAAATTGCAATAATTCTATCATTTTACTCCTGATTCCGTTTGCATTCCAGGATATAATTTTTAAGTTATTAATTTTGTGGGGCATTATTGTTTGTGGATGGATTTGTGCCTAAGGCCTTTAGGAATGTATGCAGCTTGTCGATTGGGTATTCTTGGGACTGTAATAATGCTAGAGAATTTAACAACACGGGGAATGCTTAAAAAATTTGGTTTATTTCTGAGGCTAATCGAAGAATATTGTGGATGTTATTAGGGAGAGGGGGAAAGCCAGAGGGCTGAAAATTTGAATTCAGTTGTGTGATGGGAGCGAATGGGTTATTAGGTTGGTTTGTTGGGGCTGCTCCTGTATAAGATAAATTAGGCCTGATGGTTTGGTCGTTTGCGCAGAAGGTTCTGTTTTGAATTGATCTTCGTTTTTTCATAGGATTTTTGGGACAGATAGCATATGAGGCAGTGTGCTGCCCTCCACAATTGCAGCAGTGAGGTTTTTCTAAAAATTCATGAGGGCAGTCGCGGGTTGAATGTTGGTTTCCACATTTGACACAGTTGGGCTTTAGGTGACATTCAGATGAGCTGTGGCCATAGCTTTGACAATTCCAGCCATTGCAGGGGTTCGGTTTTCATATCTTTTTATTTTTACAACTAATTGTCTTAAATATGTGTCAAAAATTTTTACGTAGTCTTTTGATTTCCTGATAGCTACCAGAAAAAAGGGGATTGGCTCTTTTTTACGATGCTTTTTCATAACAGCGACGCTTTCCACTTCAAAGCCTTGCTCAGTGAGCTCCTCAGCAATTTCTTCTGCATCCGTGTTGGGGGAATACCTTTTATCACTACTTTTAATGGTCTGCCTTTTTTATTCGGAATGATGATAAATTCTATTTCATTGTCGTTTAAGTATTTAGTAAAAAGTCGGTGGGTTTCGAGGGTTGATGGGAGCATTTTTAAGTATACTCCATTTAATTTTGTATTAAGATTTTTATCAATATCAATTTTATCAATTTAATAATTTTTATCAATTTAATGTTTTCTTTAATGAATTTGATAAGTTCAGTGTAATTTGACGTGAATTTCACGAATACAGGAGGGGAGGAGGGATGCGAACTGGCTGAGCAGCAGGGAGGTCTTCTGCATTGATGTTATTTACATTAGGCGCATGCAAACAATCAAAAGTGCTTTCAAAGCTGGGGTTCTCAGAGGGGGAACTTAGAATGGCCACCTCTTTAGGGTGAGTAAAGCTGTCGGCATCTATAAAATTTCTTTTTTGTCTCTTATCATTGGTTGAAATAATAGTTTCATTATTGATATTATTAGAGTTCGGGTTGAGTGGTTCAAAAATATTTAATGAGTTGTTATTAGGTTTGTTGGAAAAGTTAACAATTTCATTATTTTTATTAATCTTGGGATATGGTTGAGAAGATTCATTGCACATATTATTCGCTGGGTCATTAACAGTTACATTGTTGCAAATATTGTCATTACCAGCATTAACACAATTGGCACAAATAACATTATTCGGTGGAGCATAATTACAAACAATTGATCTATTTAAAACATTTTTACAGTCTACATTTCTGGTAATATTATTAGATAAGACTTGATTACTAACTACATTAGGTTCATTTGTAACATTAATTAGATTAAAATTTTCAGTATTCAGAATAGTATTTACATGCACATTATCATAATTATCAATCAATGAACCAATAATTTTAGAGGCAAGACTCTTGCTGCTGGAAGGCTGGGCCAAAATTTTTGTTGTATTAGATTTACAAAATTTTTTGGTTACAGTAATTTTTTGGGAGCCTTCGAGTAGTTTGGAACCTGGCCACAATGGAAGATACATTTAGGAACAATACATGGATCAATAAAACTGTGTTTACCCCATAGTAGTTTACTGAGTTTGAAGTCATTGTTGTAGTCATCGTTATAATTTTCTATTTGTTATCATTAAGATAATTCTGGTTGCATCTCTCAATACATTGCATTCTTAGTTTGTCAATTGCACTATTCACATCAAGTAAATCGGCTTGATTTTTTACTGCTTTTAGCAGTTCACATTTATCAAATCCGGGCATACTGCCCTTCTCGAAAATTTCGATTTTGTTAAGCACTTCCTGCACCTCAAGATATACATCGAGGTTATCCAACATATTTCTACATTTTTCACTTGTAGAACACATAGAGTTTGTGTCAGGATTGATGCTCTCCACGTCAGAAATTTTTTCACACTCATCCATCGGGAGTGGCACTGTGGAATCGGATTCGATAGGGTTGCTCGTAATCCGATGGATTAACACATCTTAGCATCCCACTTACAGAAGAAAGATCACAATTCGGACTGGCACTATTATCCAATACACTTTGGGAGGTATTATTATGCACACTGGGATCAGAGATATTTGAAGGAATAACACAAGTAGTAGTAGCAGCACAGGCACTAATATCGCACTTTGTAGACATACAAAATCACAAGTACTTGATGATGGCAAATCGATAAACACTTAGTTGCCCTGAATGGCCTTTTTCAGCTTCTGCTGATAAACTTTCCCCTGCAGGGGAGAAGGAACATACTTTTTCCACGGCGGGCATTCACTACGCCGCCGGCAGAATCGACATTTTCCCATAGTTGCAACACTGGTTTACGGTTCGTGAACAGTTAGAACACTTCTCACTTCAACCACGTCCAAAACCATAATTTCTATTATTGCATGAGTAAGTTCAACTTCTAAATGTATGAAGCTGAACCTTGTCAACAGCACTTAATGAAAAAATTTATTACATGCAAGATTGTTTGTTTTTTTATTAAAGATTTTATTTATTATTTAAACTGGTAGTTTTGCATTTATATATATACATATATATATATAAAAAACGGTAGGTAAGATTTTATGACGGAACGTCCAAAATTGTACATGCTGCGCCAAGAATACAGATTTTGGAGAATGTATTTCTTTTTTTATATATATATATATATTTGTTGTTGTTGTTGCTTATCCTCCGTGTCTGACGGAGTCAGACTAGATCCACGAGTTCGTTGACTGTAAGGAAGTCGAAGACTAAAAGAGGATTGCTAAAGAGATCCTCCCTAGAGAGACCCATGCAATCCAAAAGATGCTCAGGAGAAGCCTGATGATTTTGGCACTTGGTGCAGGTGACGAAAGTTTTCCTGCCCTCGTTGAAAGAGAGGCACTTAATATGACCGCTAGCAAGTCTTGAGAGAACAGTCCGGGTACGTCTGTCACATGGGAGGTCAAGGGACAAACCCGGTTTTGATCCCTTGTACCAATTATGGGTGGGGGGTGTTTTCCACTCCTCCGAGATTTTTGATTTTTCCCGGGAGTATAACTCCAGAAAAGTAAGTGTGGAAGAGGGAGTATTTGAAATCCTGCAACCCTCCTTAGCAAGATTATCGGCCATTTCATTCCCGTGGAGATTCACATGTGAAGGTATCCATTGCAAGTGAACATCATGATTAAGTGAAATGAGTTTTAATTTAAGCAAGATAGAGTTGCTGATCTTGTCGCCTGCAAGAAGCCAATTACTAAGATGGTGGAGAGAACTACGGCTGTCAGACAAGATCCATAGGTCACCATAATCCTCTTCAGAAAGAATAGCTTCTAGTCCCAGGTCTATTGCAATCAATTCACTTCTGAAGACAGAGCAGTGATTGAGATTACGATGAGAAAGAGTCAAATTGGTGTGAGGGGTTTCAATATATATGCCACTACCTGCTAGAATATCAATTTTACTACCGTCAGTGAAGATTTTGATGGCATTGTTAGGAATGTGGCTTAGGTTTTCCAATGTCAGTTGTCTAAGATGTTCTGGGATGTAGTCTATCTTATTAACATGAGTACTTAAGTTAAAGTGAAAGTAAACCCTGGGGAGTCCTTCTGCCGGATTCAAGCAGCTCTATATTGAGTTGGGTTCAACATTACTATTAGGTAGTTGAAGAGAGACAGCCAGACTGAAAGGGCTGTCCTTCTTTAATCTTTGATGATTACTCCAGCTGTTAAGATACATGGAGGTCTTGTTGCAGAGGCCATAACTAGAGAGTTTATTATAGTATTTAACAAGACCAGCTTGTCTTCTAGTAAGTATGGAGCGGCTGCAAGTCGGCCTCAAAAAGAACAATATCAGAAGGACAGCTATGCCTTAAACCAGTGATAATCCGGGCAGCACTTAATTGAACTTGTTCTAACTTCTTAAGGTTAGTTTTGGATGCGCAACAATAAATTGGGAAACCATATTCAAGTATAGGCCGAATGAAAGTCATATATGTTGTTCTAAGGGTTGTTGCATCGGCTCCCCAGTCGCTACCCGCAATATATTTAAGAATGGTAAGACGTTTTCTACTTTTCAAAACAATGTGTTCGATATGCTTGTTAGTAGTGCACTCTTGATCCAGAATAAATCCCAGATATTTGGGGTGCTTCTCATAAGTGAGATTCTGTCCCTCCAACTTCAGTTGTGGTTGATAATTACATATACGCTTATTGGTTGTGAAGAATATATATATTTAAAAACCCAAGCAACATTAAAATTTTAAATTACTAATATTAGGGTATATATCATTTTAAAACCTAAATACAACTATAGAATATGAAATAAATCAAATACATATAAGATTCTATTTTTTTTAAATTTTAAATAATTATGTTTATAAATTATATAAAATTTAAAAAACCTATTCGTCTCAAATAAGCGAATAGGTTTGTTCCCTTCTTGTATCTGTGGTGGTTCCTGAGTGTCTTCATCGTCTTCACCAGTGTCTTCACTATTTCATCTATAATATTTCCAAATCAGAGAAAATTGACAAGTAATTTCGGAGTAGAGATGAAATGTACAGCGGAGGAAGGAATGCAATAGAATCCTAATGTCCAATCAGCGTGAAGCTGTCCAAGTGGGCGGAGCTCAATAGAATTTCAGTATGTATTCTAAGTAAAAATACTTTCAAGTGTCTAAGTAAAAATACTTTCAAATTTGCAGTAATGCAATATCTTGCTCTTTTTCATAAAAACTATTATTTAATTTATGAATATGCACTAAAATATCTTCTATTTTTAGGTCTTTTTAAAAAATTTTATTTCTCACATAGTAGGGAACATCTGCTATTTTTCTTAAAATTTTATATTGAAAATTTCGAAGTTTACTTCTTTCTTTTTTGTCAATATTATTCCAAACAGGGGAAGCATAAGTAACAATGGTGCGAAGCATAGAAATGTATAGTCTTTTCAATTTTGTGTTAAGTTTTGATTTCTTGCAGATAAGATTTTTTAAGCAACCAAAACCAGCATATTCTTTTTTAGTGACATTATTAATGTTTTTGGTCCAAGTGAATCTAGACATGAGAGTAAGGCCAAGGTACTTTGCTTCTTTAACTTGAGGAATTGTTTTATCGAACAAAATTAATTTATTTGCAATTTTATGCTTCATTTTAACTCTCGTCTTTCTTAAGAATATTATTGTTTGTGATTTATCAGCATTAATGATTACTCGCCAGTCTTGACACCATTTTTCAATTTCGATAAGTTCATTTTATATTTTCATGAGAGGATGATTAGGATTTGGTGACTCGGCAAGAATAGCAATGTCATCTGCATAGAATGAAATATTTATTGTATTATTAGTAGAGATTGGAAATTCATATGTATAAAATAGATATAAAAGTGATCTTGTAATTCCAGCTTTCTTGCCTGTATTCAGCGCATGATTTTTTGATTAATTAATTTAATTTATTATTTAAGGTTTTATAATATGTATTACAAGTTTTTTGGTACTTCTTTCTAGTGCGATTTCTTTCTTTGATGAGTTCTCTGATATTTGTAAGAAGTTTTAGGTAGTTATCTTCATATTTAATATTGGTTGTTGCTATATTGTTCGCTTCAATAATATCTTGATTGAATTAGTTAATATAATCAGTAATGTAATTTTCTAAAGATTGTTTATTTATGATGCAGGTTTCACTGATTTGTAAGGTATCTTGTGGATTAACTTGTTCTCTATTGGCGTTATCTTGTAAGATGTTATTGAAAAGTTGACAGTTTGTGCGGGATATAAGTTTATTAATGTTATAATTTTTATTCAGTCCAAAGCAGCCAATGACAGGCGAGTGATCAGATGAAAGTTCAATTATAGTGTTCGCAGAGATAGGAATGTTGCTATTAGTTATGAAAATGTCTAAATTATCTCCATGAGTTAGAGGTGGGCTGTAAAGGGTGGGTTCTATTGGAGTAATAATTTTAAGATTATTATTTTGAATGATGGTTCTGAGAATTTTTCCATTTTCGTTAGTAGATCTGCATCCCCAAAGTTCATTTTTACAGTTTAGGTCGCCTCCAACAATAGTAGGAAATTTATTGTTAATAATAGCAAGGATATCATTTGCTGAAGGTACACTTTGTGGCCTGTTGTAAAGACTAATGAGCTTTAGATTTAAGTTTGGAAGATTAATAATTACAAATGTTTCCTCGAATCCATTTCCTGTAGTATAGCTAAAGTGGGTGGAGTTTTATTATTACTGCAGTTCCTCCTCCTTTGTGGTGGAGTCTGTCCGTTCTGTAAATTTTGCAGTTGGGAACACATTCAAATGTGTTGAAGAACACATTTGACTCCTCAAGTTATTTTGAGGAGTCAAATGTGTTTCAATGAGAAGAATGATGTCTACATTATGTTTATCGATAAATTCTGCAAATTCTGAGATTTTATTAGCGATCCAATTGCATTCCAAGTAGTGATTTGTATTGGTGAAAAGTTACGAATTAAATTATTCATCGTTAATTTGTAAAGTTTCCTCTTTCTTGGTAATGGCCACATTTAGTTGTTTAACTTGAGCAGTGAGTTCGAATATTCCTGATCCTTTGACATAATAAATCAGAGTATTCAAGTTCAGCTATCAATGAGTTGGCTTCATTTATAATATTTTTTTGTTTTATTTATGGTTTCGTTGTTATTTACTAGAGCATTACCGTATGGTAAATTAGGATTAGTGTTTGGCACTATTTTGCTTTTTATTTGTTCAATTGTGTTTTTACATTTATTTTTTGGAAATTTGCTACATCCTCTGTAGCTAGCAGGATGATTATCACCACAATTTGCGCGTTTTGCAGGAGTAGTAGTAGGTTTTGCGCATTGAGAATGATGATGGTCACCTGCGCATTTGACGCATCTGAATTTATGATGACAGGAAGTTTGCGCATGGTGAAAACCCTGACATCTGAAACATTGCGTGGTACCTTTACGGCCTCTATAGTTTTCAACTTTAATAACTTTATTAAATAGATGAGTTATATTAAATATTTCTTTAAATTTGTCGCTTTTGGGTAATGTCACTTAATATAATGGTACGTTTATTTTATTGCCGTCAACTTTCTTGTTCATTTGAGTAGTGTTAAGAACTGGGAAGCCTTCAAAAAATTATTTCGTTTGTGATTTCTTCAGGAGTATAAATGGGTGGTAGATTTCTAATTACAATTTTTAAATTTTTGTCTTCTGGGAGTAGAAAAGTATGATAAGAAGTATTATTTTCATCCAGAGGTTTAGTGATTTTACGATGAGTATCCCACGACTCAATTTTTAGTGTAAGGATTTCAGATCCAGTCATCTCGGCAGAATATCCGGAGATATTATTAGTTTTGAATAAGTCTTGTAAGGTTTTCCAATTGATGTTCTTATCTTTTATAACAATGGGAGGAATTCTGTTATTCTTTTTTGCCGGTTGAAATTGAATTTCATCATTTTCACGATTTTCTGCTTGTGAATTTGAGGCATCATTCGTTTTTTTATTGGTTATATTAATAGATTCATCATTTTTTCTTTTATTTAAGTTAATCCTGGGTGGTTTATGGGTGATTTGAGGTAAAGTTGGGAAGTTTTCATTATTATTATTTGAATCATCCTCTTCAACCTGCATAAGCGTTTCGAATCTGTTTTCTGTAGGAATTGTAAATGCCGGAGGGCGATTTACTATTTTAGGTGTAGGTTTAACAGTTCCATGTGTGTTGTCTTTCCTGTGTTGAAATTTGGGGAGTTTTTCCGTCAGCTTATGAGCTCAAGACTATGAATGAGTAATTATTCAATGTCATTTGCAGACATAGGTGAGTTGCTAATTTTGTATATGACGTCTGTAGTGAGCCTAATTTTGCTGCTAATAGTCTTGTATTCAATGCCCAAATCCGATTCCAGAGATTGTGTCACGGCCCTAACCGTGGTGGGGGCAGGAGTGCAGTCCCCCGCGCCATTGTCAGCAGACACTGGATAGATAACTTATATTTCTTTGCGTAATACTAGAAATTAAAGCATTACAGAATAAACAAAAACTTGCAATTAATGAAATGTTGCATAAATAATAATTATTTTTTATAGATTTTTTTATTAATATTCAAGTGAATGCTAATTTAAAATGATAATAATTTTAATTAATATTGATTATACTAATTAATTTTATGGAGTAATATAAAATATTATTGATCATTTTATTTATATTTTAATTAATTATTAATTTAGTTTTTATTCAATTTATTTATAAAATTTTAGAAACCTTGTCATTTTACTTTAATCCGATAGATGGCAGTAATAAAGAAATTGTAAATAGTACAAAATGTAATCAGTAAAATGCTTATTACTTTAAAATTAACTGTACTCAGTACTTACTAAGTACAGGAAAAGTAACTAGGTCCCATCCCTAGTCTATAACTTAATTGCTGGACTCTAGATCAGCCTCTAATTATATGAAGCTGATCTTCGACATTATTTAACCGTACTTCTGTTCAATATTCTGTGTTTCTAGGTATTTATATTATAATTAAAAATTTATTTTTATTATATATACTAATAGCTTTGAATTAAAATTCAAAGGGACAGTTTTCAAAGTTCTCAATTTTATTATGACAATTTTATTTTATTAAATTTATTCAACTCAATTTCATTAAACTTACATACCTAAATTATGGCATATCTCTAGGTATTTATCAAGCACATGATTTGCTCTTTTTTCATTTATTTTCTTGTAAAAGTGCTAAAAAAAGAGAGAAACAATTTTATAAATTATTAATTAAAATTTATAAACTTTGCTCTCAATTTAATGTATGTGCTTATCAAAATTTTGTTAGAATTTAAACAACGTGAATGACACTAATAATTATTTATTTAAGCATAAAATACATTGAAATATACAGTTCAAAGCAAACTTGGATTTTCCTTCTAAAGCTAGATTTGATTGGTCTTTTTTGGGTATAAATCAAGGGAGCAGATAAGCTTTTTCCTCCTCCTGAAAATGGGCCGAGCTGGCAGCCGAATGGTTAGCGCTCTTGCCTTCGGTTCGACAGTTCGTGGGTTCGAAACCCAACTTTGGCACGGATGTTTGTAGTGGTTTGGAATCCACTTTAAACCGTAAGTTCCGGTCTAATCAGCCCTCGTATGCAAAAAATGACCGCTGAGCGACAAACACAACAAACCTCCTGAAAATGGCGCAATTTAAACTCTATATTCCAAGAGCTTAAAAAAATCATAGAGTATAGTCTTTCTGTAAAAAATATTAAAAACTGGAATTACTTATATTTTTAAATTTTATTAGCCGCCATTAAATATTTCTTAATTTAGATTTAGTCTCTTTCTTGTATCGCGTATACATTGTTTCAAGTGAAGCCCAGCCTCAATATGGTCATCCGTGACATTATTTCGTCGACAACTGCTAAGTCTTCGAACGCATCTCAAAATGACAACCAGTGTTACTGCCTTTCTCATACTTTTTCTACAAGAACAGTCTAAGATTTTATTGCAGCGTGTCTAGTAATTAATGCCATTTACTCTTTTTAAAAATGATGAATGTCTAATCAGCTGAAATCGAAGACGAGTTGTACAAATTGTCACACAATATGTGTCTTAAATACAAGTAGCATTGATTAAAAACAATAGTAAAAAATTTGAGTACAGTTTTCTTGATAATACATATAAAGATTCCTTGATTACATTCAATACTAAAGTAGAATGTTATTTACATATTTATACAAAGATTGATTACAGAATACTTCAATCCGCAATTTAGATTAATCTTTTTCCACAATGTGAAACTGTTTGGACTATCACCCTATAACTTTTCGATGAAATCTAAATCAGCTTCTAATTAAATGAAGCTGATCTTTGATATTAGGAAGCGCTTGCGAAAAATTTGCTGTATAATGGTAATTATGATAAATTTATAATAATTTATATTCATTATATACACTGGTAGCTTAGAAATAAATTTGACAGGGACAATTTTCAAATTTCTCAATTTTATTATGACAGATTCGGTGATGCAATGCTTCAACTGTCAACAATTCTACCACACAGCCGATACTTGCCATATCACTACTAAATGTGTAAAATGTGCGGGAGAGCATAATACTAGGGACTGCCCCCATGATAAATTAGAAAAAGCCAAATGCATAAATTGCCAAGGGGATCACCCGGCAAGCTATAAGGGCTGCCCTAAATATCCGAAGCCAAAAACGGCATTTACCAAAAAGACTAATACTATTCATAAATATAGTATAAAAACCAATACTGTTAGAGAAGGCATCTCCTATGCGAGAGTTGTTTCCCCCACCCCCTCAAGCAACAGAACCAACTCCTCTGATGAGCAATGCAGAAGCTAAAGATGAAATTGCAGACATTTTTCAGTTAATGAAAGAAATTAAACTTATCTTTAAAGGTATCCCCATTAAAAGTCTTACTAAAGAACTCCAAAAAATTCGGTCCCCTGTGGACAAAATTTTTAAACTCCTTGAATTTTTCCAGATATGACAGATTAACCACCCAATAATCTTTTTCTTCACTTTAAATAAATAATTTATAAAATACTGTAATGAATTGAACTAAATTTTTCCTAATACTATTAAAAAATTAATATCACTAATATTTTAAATTTAAAATAAAATGAAAAATAAACTTAAATCCTAATAGCTAAAAGTCTTAAATAAGCCCCGCCCACTAAGTTCTAAGCTTCCAATCATATGTCAGTCAGTAACAGCTATAGTCTACCACTCCATCTCCAGCTCCAGTTGAGGGTGAGGGTCCTAGGACCCAGGAACCTCGGAAAACAAGGCTATACCAGCCAATGTAGCATTATGACAGATTGCTATATTTCAAAAAAGTTTTATCTACATCGGTGTTTTCTTGGATCTTGAATCAAATATGTTTTACGAAGTGTCGATCTGCGTAGCAGGCACTATATTTCTACATCTGTAGTAGCTCCAAGAGGAGAAAAAACATGTCTTTACTCACTGAGAACTCTTGCCTGACTGCGTGAAATAGCCAATCAGCTACGAGTGCTTCAAATCTGGGCGTGGTTACCAGAAATTAGAATTTTCAATGTAGAAAGAGAACATTGATATAAGTTTGCATGATAATATTTAGAGTTCAAATTGAGAAAATCTGGGATAAACAATTCCGGTTAATAATACAAGTAAATGAAAATATATACACAATATACACTATTTACATTTATCTCTTTCCTTAAGAAAATATCTCGCTATTGGTCTATATTTGCAGTCCTCCTCAAGATATTGATATTTAAAAATTTCGTTGAAGTTTGCTGCTTCACAGTTCTGAACTTTTTCATAAAATTTATAATTTAATTTTTGAATATGTTCAGCTAGATCGTCTATTTTTAAATCTTTAGCTATATTTTTATTTCTGATAAAGTATGGGGCGTTTGTAATTTTTCTCAATATCTTGTACTGAAAACTATTAATTTTCCTTTTGTCCATTTTGTTGTTAAAGTTCCATACTGGAGATGCATATGTTATAATTGGTCTTATCATTGAAATGTATAGAAGTCTTTTAAATTTGAGCGAAAGGTTTGATTTTTCACCTATAATTGCTTTTAAACACCCATAAGCTTGTGTGACCTTAGTGATCACATTGTTTATATGTTTTGTCCATTTCAAGTCACTCAATAATGTAATTCCCAGATATTTAGCAGAGCACACTTTTGGTATTTCTCTGTCAAATAAGATTAGACCATTTTTATTCCGATGTTTGAATTTATTTCTCCTATTTCTTTTAAGCAGAATCAGTTGAGATTTTTCTGAATTTATTTTAATTCTCCAATAGTTGCACCAGTTTTCTATATTATAGAGCGGAGATTGCAGTTTTTGCATTGCATAATTAGGGTTACTTGGTTCAGCCAAAATGGCCGTGTCATCAGCGTAAAAAGCAATTTTCGTTGTTTCATCCATGGGGAAGTCATATGTGAAGAATAGGTATAGTATCGGTCCAAGGATGCTTCCCTGGGGTACTCCAGCATTTATTTTTCGCGTTAGTAATTTTTGGTTATTTTACGTGACTGGAAAATATCTATCTGTTAAGTATGAATTTAGTAGCAAGATGATATCTGAGTCAATATTGATATTGATTAATTTTTGAATAAGTCCTTTGTGCCAAACTTTATCAAACGCTTTTGATACGTCGAGCATTACCATGGCAGTGTATAAATTTTTGTGTAGATTGTCACCAATAATTTCTATTATTCTAGTAAGTTGTTTAACCGTCGATGGATTTTTCTTGAATCCATACTGTTGATTTGATAGCAAGTGAAAGTAGGGTTCGATTCTGTTATAAATAATTTTTTCAAGTATTTTGCCAATTGTGGGTAATAAGCTTATAGGTCTATAATTTTCTGCTTTTCTGGGATCTTTGCCTGGTTTGGGAAATAATATTATGTCAGCAATTTTCCACATTGTAGGGAAGTAGAAGTATTTTAGACAGTCATTAAAAATATTTACGAGTTTTGATAGATATTCTTTTGGTAAGTATTTTATCATAGAGTTGGAGATTTTATCTCCTCCTGGTGCCTTTTTGGTTTTTAGCTTCGTGACAATTTCTATTAACTCTTCTACGTCTGTAGGATTTATTGTTGCTTTTGGTTGATTATTATTTATAAAATAGTCCACGTTTTGTTCAACTATTTTAGTAAAAGTATTGTTTGTATCCGGATTTGGATTAAATTGGCTGTATAACGAGTTTGAGAAAATTTCAAGTTTTTCTTCATTTGAGTAAACATGACCGTTTTGACCTTGAAGCCTGTTATTTTGTGTTTTCTTCCTTTTAAGTTGCCTGGCAAAAGTCCAAATAGAGTTGTTTTCTGTTATCAGTTTTTCGACTTTTTGTTTCCAGTTTTCATTTCTGATATTGTCACAAAGTTTTTTAATTTGTTTATTCAATTGATTCACTTGAGTTTTGTAGTGGGGGTTTAGGGTTTTTTGATATCTTCTTCTCTCTAGTTCTGTTTCTTTCTTTTACTATTTCTCTTACATTGCTGGGAAGCGTTAGATAATTTTTATGATATTTCACTGTTATAGTTGCTGTATTTTTTGCATTTACTATAATTTCAGTGAATATTCTTATATCCTCCGAGATTTTATTTTGCATATTTATATGTGATTGATGGTTTTCTTCATTGTTATTCCAGTATTGATCCTGTTGAATGTTGTAGTATAGATGCCAGTTTGTTCTGTAGAGATATTTTTGTTCAATTATTTTATTTATTCCTAGACATCCCATAACTAAGAGGTGGTCTGAGGATAGTTCATTTAATGTATTAGCTAAAAGTGGTATTTGGCTATTGTTTAGAAAGATGTCTAATATATCTCCTTTATTTCTATAGTCAAAATGCTTGGTTCTATTGGTGCTACTATTGTATAGTTATAGTTTTGGGCAGCGTTTAATATTGTGGTTTCATTTTGATTAGTAATTTTACATCCCCAGTGTATATTTTTACTTTTTAGATCTCCACCTATGATGGTTGGGAAATTGGTTGAAAATATATCAATAACGTTATGTGAAGTTAGTATGTGCTGAGGTCTATTATAAATGCTCGTAAATTTGATATTTATTTTGAGTTTAAAGGTGACAATTATAGAAGTTTCTTCATAACCATTATTGTTATTGTTGCTGTAAATCGTTGAGTTTAATGATCTTTTAATTGCTATGGCTGTTCCACCTCCTTTGTGGTGAGCTCTATCAGTTCTATATACTTTGTAATTTGGTATGTTGAATTTGATTGCAGGCGTTAGATGCGTCTCCGTGATTAAGATTATGTCAATGTTATATTGATCCAGGAAATTTATGAGTTCTTGTGTCTTTGGTTTAATGCTTTGTGCATTCCAAGAGGCCACTGTGATTGGGCTAAAGCTTTGTTTGTTGTTTCTCATTATTTGCTGTTATTGTTCCATTTTGTTGGGCCTCGTTAAATTTTTTCATATGAGCAGTTAATTCTAGGATTCCTGAATTTTGCACATATTTTACTAGTAATTTTAGCTTATTTGCAATTGATTTTGCTTCATTTATTGATTTCTTTGTTTTAACTATTGTGTCGTTTTCTTGAACCAGTACATTTGCGTATGTTAGTTTGGGGTTTGAACTGGGCACAATTGTACTTTTTATATGTGCATTTAGATTTTGTTTTCCTTTTATTTTGGGGGATTTATTACATCCCCTGAAACTAGCAGGATGGGCTTCGCCACAGTTGGCTCATTTCACAGGTGTTGTAGTCGGTTTAGGACAATTTGAATGGTGATGGTCCCCTGCACATTTCACACACTTGAAATTGTGGTGACATGAGGCTTGTGCATGAAAGAAGCCTTGGCATCTAAAGCACTGCGTTACTCTTTTTCTTCCTTTGTATGTTTCTATTTTAACCGCTATGTTAAATATGTGAGACATATTGTAAATTTCTTTTGACTTGTCATTTTTAGGGAGAGTAACAATGTATAGAAGTAAGTTGATTTTGTTCCCGTTAACTTTTTTGGTCATCTGGGTAACATTGATAATTTGAAACCCCTCTTGGATTAATTCTTGAGTTATTTCTTCTGCATCATAGTATGGCGGAAGGTTGCGTATGACTATTTTTAGATTCTTGTCTTCTGGGAGGACAAAAGTATGGTAGATGGTTTTTATTTCGTCTAAAGCTGAAGTAACTTTTCTATGTGTTTCGGCATTATCCACTTTTAATGTTAAAATTTCAGTTCCCATCATTTTTCCTTTGTAACCTGATATATTTTTTGATTTGAAGAGTTCCTGTAGATTTTTCCAATTAATTGTTTGGTCTTTTATCACTATTGGTGGTATTTTAGTGTTCTTTTTGGCTGGTTGGAAGTTTGGAGCATCACTCATTTCATTGTTATTATCTGTGACTTCATTAGATTTTTTGTTAGACACATTAATATTTTCCTCTATTTTTTTTTTTGATGTCCAACTTAGGTTTTAAGGTTTTAACAGTTTGGGTAAGTTCCGGGTAGTCTTCATTTTCTGATACAATTTCGACATCATATGATACAATTGATACAATTTCCACACATAACGAATACAATTTCGCAGTCGCTTAGGACTTCAAATCGATTATTAGTTGTAACCGAGAATGGCGGATAAACATTTACATTAGTTTTTGGAGTGTCCCTATTTTTCGAGGTTTTCTCCCTTTGGTAACTCGCAAGGAGCTCAGTTAATTTCGTCTGCTCGATGCTGTGTATTCGCAGTAGTTCTATTTCACTGTCCGTAAGTTCCTCATTACTAATCTACTGAATATTTTCGGAAGTTAGTTTAATTTTATTGCTGATGGCCCTCACCCCGATTCCAGAGTCATGTGAACTTAAGTCCGTAGCCTGAGGGGGAGGGTTTGGAGGTGAAGTTCTAGTCAAATCACAAGAAAATTTGCCCCTTGTGTTGGCACCGTAAGGTATCCGGGGACTTCTACTTACAAAAGTCACTGTCCGTGATGATCTTTGAGAAGCTTGAGTAAGATAAAGATGAACACACATCACCTACTAAGAATCGGTCTCTTGGATATTGGATTTAATATGTTTTACGAAATGTCGGCTTGTGTAGCAGGCACTTTACTTCTTCATCTGTAGTAGCTCCATGAGGAGAAAAAACAGGTCTTTACTCACGGAGAGCGCTAGCCTGACTGCGTGTAATCGGTCTCTTTGCTGTTGCTGTTGAGTGTGTGTAGCTGAGCACCCGCCCGAAGGCATCTTCTCATTCATCTAAATTGTTAAAGATGAGTGAAAGAAATTAAATGAAAGAAAAATATGAAAGTAAAAATTTATTCAAAAGCCTTAGAAAGTATTGCGTCAGAGGAGAAAAAGGCCGCAATAGGTCTGACTTGAGCACCCCCAGGGAGGATATGAGAATCGAAAAGTTTGTTAAAGTTTCCAGCTAGGCACTTGGATGCTTGCTTGTAGAAGTTGATGTTAAGTTTTTGTATAAAATGGGATAAATCTTCAAGATTGAGATCTTTTTGAATGTTTTTGTTCCTTATAAAATAAGGAGCATTTACAATTCTGCGCAGAATTTTGTTTTGGAAAGTATTTATGAGTTGTAAATCTTGTTTGGAAAAGGAGCATCAGGCGGGGGAAGCATATGTGATGATAGGTCTAATTGTTGAAATATAAAGAAGCCTTTTTAATTTTAGATTTAAATTTGATTGAGGTCCAATTAGAGATCTGAGTTTGAAATATGCATGCCAAGCAGCAGCAATTTTTGATATACTATGTGCAGTCCAGGTGAGTCTATTATTGATTAGAAGTCCAAGATATTTTGCTTTAGTAACATTTTCAATAGGTTGACCAAAAATATAGAGTTCATTATAAAATTTATGGTTTCCAGGCTTCCTGCTTATAACTATAAGTTTAGATTTTGAAGCATTAATAGCAATTTTCCAGTTTTCCCTCCAAACTTCTATGTCAGAAATTTTATTTTGTAGTTTAAAAATTGCATGGTTAGGATTCTTGGATCTCACAACGATCCCAGTATCACCCAGTCATGAAAACATTTATGGGCACTGTAGGCTTTGGCCCGCATGGGTTGTCGTGCCATGGAGTTTAGTTTAGTTCTTATGAGCAGTCAATGTTTAAACAGCTTCTAAGCTAGAAACTGTTGTTTGGTTATCTGTCATCGTTTCATTTTCCTTATCTCATTGAAGATCTCTAATGAACTGTATTTGAGGGTTACAAAGAAGGAAACCTGGAAAACAGTTAAATATCCACTCCAGGTAATGTGCATGTAAAAAGCAAGCCCTACACTCATTGCCTTTCTTCAGTTGTGATGAGGAACGAATTCAGAACATTCCACTCTGAAAGAGAAAATCCTAATTACTAAGTTATCGTGAATAGTCCAAAATACTTCTATATAGAAGTTTAAATTATTAAAATTAAAATTTTCTGATTAATTTTTTTAACTATTATTATCAGTTAAAAAATGTAGCCTTATATATATTAATATTTGAACTAATTCGATATCAATATATTAGTCAAATATATTTTAATGCAAATGTCAAGGTCTATGAACTTTGATTTATCATTTTGTACTATCTTACTTTATGATTAAGAATGAGAGATATTTTAGCTAAGCTTATGTTTGAAAATAATGGTTGTTATTTCAATTTATAAGGAAAGCATTGAATATTTTTTTAGGTTAAAAGGCACAAAACATCGTAAATTCAAGAAAATTTTTAACAGTTACTACAACTACTAAGCAATATTAATCTAAGTAATTTAATATAATATTAGGATAACACCAGGCGCATGCATGTTATGAAAAATGTATAAAACAGGCTCACTTACCCTTCGCCACTGGATGTAATCTCTGCAATGCGTTTTTTCTGTGTGTTCAAGACTAGGCCGATGGCCATTCTGCACCAATATATATTTAGAAATTTTATCCATAAAATTTGAAAATCATTAATATACACTTCCCTAAATTAGGAGACGGCTTAAGTTCATTTAACTCAATGAAACTGTGTTCTTGCCCAAAGACATTTAAGTTATATTTACTTGAATAAAAAAGCTTAAATTATAATGAAATTAGGAAATGAAGTGAGGCAAGGCAATAACCATTTTCATTAATACATCTGATGTGAAAGATGATGCAATTGGTTTAACTTTGGATATCGCCAGAGATACTATCGTCTTTGAAGATGTGTTTTATAAATCACTGCTGGCAATTCAAATCAACTACGAATTGCAACAATTCTGTATCCAACCTGCTGCTCAAGAGCCACAGGTGGCTCTTTGATGGGTTATTTGGGGCTCTCGATTAATGTACTCTTGTTCCTTTTTTATTTTTGTGTTATTATATCTTGAAAAAATTGCTATCGTTCAGTATGAGTTTCAAAATGTCTTTTAAATTATTGACAACAAATATGAATGACTAAGTGCAATGTTATAACAACTTTCATTTTCGTTCAAGTTAATAATAATATTACTCTTCGAAAACTGTGTGAATGAACTTATACAGTGGCGTAACCATACTTAATCGACCGAATACAGACCAATTTTGAATTTATAAACTTCCCTTGCAGAGGATTGTTGACATTGCACTCTGGCGGAAGCAATTTTTATCACTAATTTATAATTTACCACCTGTTGCTACTGTTTTTATAACACAAAAAGTATAAAATTAGCAGTTTATATGGAAACTATAAAACCAATTTTCCTCAATTTTCTTATCAGTATCCACCAAACTCCAATTTAAGATCAGATATACTTGCTTCTTTAAAATCTAATTTAAATAAACAAGATTCAATTTTGATGACCTTAACAATCAAGCTAATAATGTGACTGAAGCCAGTTATGTTATTGCCTGGAATATTGCTCATGCAAAACGCCGATATAGAGAGAAAGAAATTATTAAAAAAATTGAGAAATGTAATTAAACTTTTAGATCCTTACAATCAGCACTGCACAAAGTTTTTTCGCAACTTCCCCTCTCGAGATACACAACTAAACGACGCTTAACTGCAATTAATGTATCTCTTGAATATGATTTAAAAAGGATTTAAAGAACTGTATTGCATTCAGCTTAGCCCTTGACGAGTTATCAGATTACACAGATCTTCTGCAATTGGCAGTTTTCATATGTTTTGTTTCACCTCACTTCGTTGTTGTTTATTATATTATATTAAGAATTATTATATTTAGTAGCATTTCTCACACACAAGTGTCAACCCACGGTGTCGATATTAAAAAGGCATTAGATTCCATGATGAAAACGTTCGATGTACCTCTCAATAAATTTCTAATTATTGGAAATGATAGAGCTCCGGCTGTGCTGGTTAAAAAAAGTCGGTCTTATTGTTCATTAAAGATATCATTCTTAAATTCCAAAATATTGATTTATTGCATAATTCACGGAGAACATTATAATAATCGAAGTATCCTAAATTAAAAAAAGTTTGTTTGTCGGATTATTTCAATATTCATGACATACTTATGTATATAGTTTATTCCACTTTAAAATTCGTGAAATCCAGACACCGATCAGTATTAACAAACCAGTTTCTCAAATAATTACTGATAAGTACGGTCACCTATTATTCACCAAATTTGAAAGAATTATCAAGAGAAATAAAATAAATGTGTTTAATTTTAATATTTAAATTCAATACACATATTTTATATTTTTATTTGTATGTTTTCCATAAATTATAATTTCTGTAAAAAAAAATTTAATACCATTCTTGCATACTTTTTAAATACGCAATTAATTGCGGCTCGCGGAAAATTTCAAAATTTGAAAAATGACTTGAATGATCAAGGAGCTTGGTTACCTCTGCTCTGGAGAAGAAAAAAATTTCGAATTACTTTCAGGATAACCCAGATGCACACAACATGCAAGACAACCTTGCATTCTTAATAGTAAATTTTTGCGCTGTTTGTAGTTGTCTTGTGCTAGCTAATCTGGCATTATGAGGTGCGCTGCTTCACTTTTCCAGCTGAACCATATTTTGATGTGGAGTCCGAATTCCTCAGTATACACATGGCATAGGTACCTGTTTATAGGGTAGGCACAACCATTCACCACCCATTCATACATGGAATGGACGAAGGCAGGATTGACAGAGAGAAAATGTACATCCATTCTCGAACGAGGATTGGAACCCAGGATCTCCGTATCCGCAGTCAGGCACTCTGACCAATAGACAAGTGGGCGGCTCCGTTTGCACGTAATTCCCTGGTATAAAAATTAGCATTGCGTGCTTGCCTTTTATGTCTACTCCTCTCAAGAAGTAAGAATCTGTCAGACATTCTATATAGAATGTTTATAGAATATATATTGACTCCTGTAGTGCTCTGTGTTGTATTAGAAAAATTTGAAAAAATTTGAGCGAAATAACATGACTTCGAAAATTGAGCGGGAAATAATAATCCATCTATACTTTACTCAATCTATGTGTATCTAAAATAAAAACATATACTTAATTGTAATGTGGTTTCCTTGGATAGAGCTACCAGTTAGGATCATTATCTTATTTTTGCAGTGGTACAGTTATTAGAGGAACTCCTTTATTCAGCACACTTTTAACTAATTAAAAGTAATTTAATTTCATGTTCCTGAGTGTCAATTTGAGAAAAATAAATAGAAATCTTCTCAAAGTCTCCAAAATATTCGTTTAAAAGCGAGTGAATCATTTAGAAATCAGGTCTAATTCACAGAATATATCTATGCTTATTTTATTTCTTACAAACAAAGAGCTGAAAAAAGTAGGCGGGGTTCATATTTTGTCTGAATGATCGACAATTTAAACACGGGCAAGAAAATAGTATTTCAATGTTAAATAATATGTGATCTCTTTAAAATTAAATTGCTTAATGTTTAATTGACACATATAGTGAAAACACAGAACACGTGAACACTTCTTGATTTGCCCATTATAGTAATGAATGGCCTTGCAGGAAAATTTGTGATCAGTGGTACAAATATTTGTGCTATTTAAATTTAAAATTTATACTCTTCACACTATTAAATTTTCTTACTTTTAATATCTACCAATCACGTAAAAAATTATATGATTTTAAATAATGACTTACCCTATTTATTCAACAATGGCAAGTACATTGTAGAATTAACAGAATTCATCATTCTTTAATGAATGCATGAAAAAAATCACCTTCTATGGTTTTCTTAAATAATAATTTTACGTACTTTTGGCTTTAATTTAAATTACTTAGATAATATTTTAGATACTATTAAAACTTTATAATTCGCATTGTTTTTGGTAGCTAATTGCATAAATTTTTAAATTATTTGTATTTTTATTCTAATTTAGATATTTTAAACTTGTTGTCTTGAAAAACTAGCCTCTTAATATTAAAAATAAATATTAGTTAAATAAGCATGTTCATCTACAAAAATACAGCACTTGTGATCTTAATGTTTAATATAGATGTGGATGGATGTGTGAGCTTGCCCAAGATTTCCCAAGACGAAAAATAATTAATAAAAAAATCTATCATTTTATTCAAAATAAAAACTTCAGGTACATTATATATTATTTTAAAAAAATCAACAAAATATTTTCATACAGATTTTTTGTTCCATTTATCATTTTCTTCATTGGGCTGAACAACAAAAATATTGAATGTTTTAAAATAGGAAACATATCTTTAAAATTTCATTATTAAATGAAATTACTTAACTCTATTTTAGGTCAATTACTGCTGAAAATTCTGAATTCGAAAAGCATGTTTGGTGTTAGAAGATGCAACATTATTTCCTTTACAGTTTATATAAAACAGTGTAGTTTCACTGTCATTCCAAAGTTCCAAACTTGAGCATCGAGTACATATAGCCTTTGATCTGTAGAACATTTTAGAGAGTCCAAATCTACATAATTAAGACATCGTATGAGGTTTGGTATATAAGGTCTGACAGAATAGTTTAGAGAACCTACTTTTATTGAAAGGGGAAGATTCAGAGAGTCAAAAGTTAATTTTTTTTTTTTTGTGAGGAAAATTTCTTCACCACGACGAATGGTAATGTGACAGAAATTGAAAAATCTTTGGTCTTTCAGTTCTTCCAGAATCTCACTATAAGATACTGATAAAAGATATATCTCTGAAATTACACCACGACATTCATTAAGTGATTTGTAAATTGAGGCAACGATGGGAATTTCTCCCAAAGCTTTTAAATATAAAAGGGACTTTGATTGTTCATAAGATGAACTCTGTTAGTAAATCTCCGGATGTTAACTTGTTTTGTTATATTACTAAGCTCTCCTGCAACAGCTTTCATTCCTTGAGAAATATGAAAAGTGATATTTGGTTAAGCATGCCCCCATTAATCTGCATTATTATGAACATTGGGTAAACATTTCCAAATTTGTCAAACTAGCTAATTGTGATAAATTAAGGCCCACGTCATGGCCTGGAGTTTTTGGAGCCATGAGAAAGAAAAATGTTCATCTCGATAGGCTCCCGCTCAATAGAGACCGATAAGGGAAGGCAGTTATCGACTCTGGTGAAAACCTGCTTTTGCACTTACACTATTATGGGTATCACCAGTATATAGTTCTACATGTTGAAATGAGCATCTAGTGTACATGTCCGCTCAGCTCAAACTGTAGGACCAGCCCTACAGCACCCCATTAAGGGGAAAAACACTCCTAATGTAGCACCAGCCGATTATAGACTGGAGTGAGCCAGCTCTCAGTCGGAGAAGCCTGCACCAAAGGGCAAACAGAGGAACTACAAGATACCAATTTCCCCTTTATAACACCTCTTACATGGCCACAAAAAGGTTGGAAGATCAATGAAAATACCACGTAGAACCCTTTGAATAGCAAGGTACAACATAAGGAAGAAGACTTGATCTCGAAGATGACAAGAATAGGAAAGGAAAGATAATTAAAAGTAGAAGATAAGAGAAGGAGAAAAGGAAGAACTTTGATGGGGTACCTTAGGTTTGCGAAACCTGTATTTACCTAAAGATGGGAAACCCCTGATGGGAGGTGGGATTCAAACCCAAGAAGTTTATAACGATTTGTTTAGATTTACTTTTTCCAAGTTATGTTAAATTAATGTTTTTAAAAACTGATACACACGCACAAGTTTTCTAACGCCGCTTATAAATTAAATAATCTATTTGAATAACTATATGCCTCATTATGCATTAACATAATTAATTGTTTGCCACTCAAAATTTTAAAATAGATACAAACATGTGATCATTCTAAGGAACTATTTGATTATTTTGTTGGCAAAAATAGCTTATGTTTTACATAAAATTTATTCAACAATTAATATTATTCTTTGATTTTTAGAAATATTTAATGATTAGTTGATGGGCATCGTATCCATAGAGAGAACTATAGATGACCATGAGTATATAGAACACAGCTGGCTATCTCCATAATTTTTGTGGGGGAAAGATTTCCCGAGCTTAGCCAGAGATTTTAAAATGGCAGGGAGGTCAAAAAGAGTTTTGGTGACCGTGGAATTTTATCGCAATAAATTCAGAGACAATAGTTTCTGTTGTCATCACTGCATATCTTCATATCTCGATAGTGAGCAGTTCTGAGGCCAGTACGAAATTTAGTGAGGTTTCTCCTTTTATTTCACAAATCACTGAATCTTTTTTAATGGTGTTTTTTCTTAAATGGTATCTTACAACTACAATCACATCGTCAAGAGTGATTGAGAAGGTATATAAATCATTCAGTTTTCTCCCTTCTTTGCAGAATCTAGTCTTCATTATTAGGTATCCGTTGCATCCATTGCATCATCCTTTGCAGAATACATATTTATTTTAATTTCTTTCTATTGAAAGAATTGCTTCTTAATTTTTTATGATTAACATTTTTATAAATTACTAATTAAAATTTCTCACAATAACTTTAAATTTTACTAGTAAACTACTTTACTAATAAACTACTTGCTAATGAACTTTGCTCTCAATTTAATGTATGTATCGAAATATTGTTAGTATTTAAATAACGTGAATGAAACTTATGATTATTTACTTAAGTATAAAATACATTGTAATGCAGAGTTAAATGCAAATTTACATTTTCTTTCTTAAGCTAAATATTATTGGTCTGTTTTGAGTGAAAATCTTGGGAGCAGATAAGGTATTTCTCTCCTCCTGAAAGTGCCTCATTTTAGATTCTATATTCCACGCTCTGCAGTACACAAGATAGGAAAGAGAAATTTAAATGAACCATTGAGTATATAGTCTCCTTGTAAAAATATTAAACACTAGAATTGCTGAATTTTTTAAATTGCATTACCTGCAATTAAATATTTTTTTGCATCGTTATTACTTTGTATCAAGTGAAACCCCGCCTCTATTTGGTCAATCTTGACATTCTTTCGTGTGGATAGCTGGTAGTCATCGCATACATACCAAATTAAAATCCCGGTAATGCTGTCTTTCTGAAACTTTCTCTAGAATGCCCTTCTATAATAAGATTCTGCGATCTCAATCAATCTCTATATGTATGAGGCTGATCATCTGCATTATATAGGACACAAAGATTTTTACGGTTATTGTCTTTAGTTTTTAAATAATTAAAAGTTTATTTATTATATATATACTGGTAATATATAACTCATAATTAGAAAAAAGGAGACAGTTTTTAAAGTTTGCAATTTTATTATATCGGGAAATGTATCATTATAAAGTTTGATCTGAGCTTTCAAGTAATCTTGGGTATAAATCTTGGGGGCAGATAACATTTTCCCTCCTATTGAAAGTGGCAGTTTAGATACTATAATCAAGGTTTCTGCTGTAGACAATATGGGAAAAAGAGACGTAAAAAGAACTATATAGTCTTTCTGTAAAAATATTAAAAACTTCACTTACTGATTTTTTTTAAATTGTATTAGCTGCCATTAAATATTTTTAAATATATATATATATATATATATATATATATATATATATATATATATATATATATATATATATATATATATATATATATATATATATATATATATTTGTATCGCGTATACTTTGTTTCAAGTTAAGTGCCGCCTCAATATAATCATCCGTGATATAATTTCGTGGACAACTGGTAGTCTTCGAACGCATCTCAAAATGACAACCAGTGTTACTGCCTTTCTCATACATTTTCTACAAGAGCAGTTTTAGATTTTATTGCAGCGTGTCGTAAGTAATGCCATTGATTCTTTTTATAAATGATGAAGGAATAATCAGCTGAAATCGAAGAGGAGTTGGACAAATTGTAACATAATATGTGTCTTCTAAGGCAATTTTGTTTACATAAATATAATTCAAGAAGCATTGGTTAAAAACAATAATAGTAAAAAATTTGATTACATTTTTCTTGATAATACATATAAAGAATTCTTAGTTACATACAATACTAAAGTAGAATTAGTTATTTACATATTTACACAAAGATTGATTGCAGAATACTTCTATCTGAAGTTTAGGTTAATAGCCTGACGTTAGTAGTGAGTTTTTGGGATCTGATGCTGAATTATCAGTGTATTACATAATTGTTGGAATAAGTTCAATTTCTAATAATATGAAGCTGATCTTTGGCATTAATCAGAAGTAATACGTATTCTACGTTAAACCCATTTTTGTTAATCTTTCAAGAATTTATTTACTATACATACTCTGGTAGCTGTGAATTAGAAAAAAGGGTTGTTTGGATGGGTTTTATCGCGCAAGATCCAAAATTGGACATGCTGAGCCAAGAATAAAGTTTTGGAAGAAATTTTTTTGATATATACACATTTTTTTTAAAACCCAAGCAACATTAAAAATTTAAAAAACAAAAATTAGAGTGTATATATTATTTTAAAATCTATATATAATTATAGAATATAAGATAAAATAAATCGAATACAAATACAATTTTAAGTGTTCAAATGAAATATAAATTATATAAAATTTAAAAAAACCTATTGCTCTCAAATAAGCCTTGTTTTGTTCCCTTACCAAATCAAACATAATTTAAAAGTTTGTTTTGAAAAATTTAAAACGGTAGACGTTAAAAGTAGAACATGAGATTAAAATATCATAGACAGTAAGTGGTTCATCTCACGCTTCAAACCATGGATTTAGTTTACTCTAAAAAAAAATGTCTGTTTGTGAAACGTGTATGTCCCATACGAAGTCGAGTCAATCTAACATCAGCTCCTCGCAACGGTAAAATTGATAATCAGATGAGAGATGAGAATATGGTATGTAACTTGTTGCCGACCTTTATGTTCCACAATTCCTGCCAAAGACCATGTACAAAACTTTTTATAACCTTTCTCACATCAGAGAGCGGAACCGATAGTTAAACTGGATCTGATGCAACATTGGCAGCTGCATCGGCTCTCTCATTGAAATTTTATTATAGTTATTGAAATTTTTTGCACAACAATATCTAATATAAAATTAAGTTTACTTAAGCTTTTTTATTTAACCTTAAATTAAGCTTATGAAACTGAAACAGGATATGTGAGTTAATGCTTTTTTTATTTTAGAGAAAACTGGTTTATCTACTACATAAAAATGTAAACATAATCGTCTTTTATAATAAAAATTACTATCTATTATACATAAAAAACTTTTACTGTGTTTGTCTTTTTAATGTTTAATTATTGAAAAAAAGGAAATTTAATTTAAGTTGATTTTTTTGATTAATTGCTGTATTTTTGGAAGCAAACTCAATATAAAACCTCTTTGTAATTGATTAAACCTTCCAGTTTACAATTATATGCAAAATATTTACCAGTTAATTATAAAGATATATTTATATTATTGGAAAATATTTCTAAATTCTAATAGAAACTTCATTTTCATTTCATTCATTTTTCTTTTCGTTTTTTTCAACTTCGACCTTTATTGGGAAAACATGCTTTTTTGCTTTCTTTTTCAAGAAGATTGCAGAAAGAAGACATCGGTTGAATAGACGTGGAGGTCTATTCATCCTCTCCTCAGGGAGAAGGGTCAACAAATTCAAACACAGGCGCCTTTCGTCAGTCGGATGGTTTGCCCTTTTCAGGGTTGACTTTGTCAGCTGACAATGGTGCGGGGGACTGCACACCTGCCCCTCCCCCCACGGTTAGGGCCATGCATGACTCTGGAATTGGTGTTAGGGTCATCAGCAACGAAATTAGGCTAACTTCTGAGTATATTCAGAATATCAGCAACGAGGAATTAACTGATTAGAAAATCGAATTGCTGAAAATTCACAGCCTTGAGCTGACCAATCTGACGGATTTACTTCCGAGATATCAAAAGAAGAAAACCGCGGAAATCATAGATAGCCAAAAAATTAATTAAGTGCGCCACTGCCTTTCACGGTAGCCACAAATAACCGTCTGGAAGTCCTAAGTGACAGTGAGGATGTCGAGATTGTCTCAGACAACGAAGACTTCCCTGAACTAAGTCAAACGGTAAAAACCACGAAATCTAAGGCACCAATTAAAAGAAAAATTGAGGAAAAAGTAAATACGTCAAAAAAAAAAAAAAAAAAAAACCAAATGAATTATCAAACACTAATAATGAAATAAATGATACTCAAAATTTCCAACCTGCTAAAAAGAATAATAAAATTCCACCCATAGTGGACAAAGATGAAAAAATTAACTGGAAAAACCTTCAAGAAATTTTTAAAACCAAAAAGATAATAGAATATAAAGGGAAAATGACAGGCACTGAAATCTTAACCTTAAAATTAGAAAATTCAGAAACACATAGAAAAGTTACTGCAGCTCTTGATGAAATAAAAACAACATATCACACTTTTGTCCTGCCAGGGGATAAAAACTTGAAAATTGTTATTCGTGACTTACCACCTTATTATACTCCAGAAAAAATAACTCAAGAACTAAAAATAGAAGATTTTCAAATTCTTAATGTCACACAAATGACCAAAAAAGTTGAGGGTAATAAAATCACTCTACAACTTTTCATAGTAACCTTTCCAAAAAATGAAAAATCAAAAGAAATTTATAACATGACTCATGTATTCAACCTTGCAGTTAAAATTGAAGCCTATAAAGGCAGAAAAGGTGTCACTCAGTGCTTTAGATGCCAAAGCTTTTATCATGCCCAAGCATCAAGTCACCACAATTTTAAGTGTGGGAAATGTTGAGGTGATCATAACCACTCAATTTGCCCTAAACCTACTAACACACAAGCAAAATGTCAAACTGTGGTGAAGCACACCCTGAAAGCTATAGGGGATGCAATAAATTCCCCAAACATAAAGGAAAGCATAATCTAAATCCACCAATAAAGAGCACTTTAGTACCAAGTTTGAACCCCAAGCTCACCGATGCAAATGCTTTGGTCCAAGTAAATAACACAATTCTGAAAACAAAAGAAACATCTAATGAGTCAAAAAAATGTTAATGAACTATGTGAAAGCTTGTAAACTATGTGAAAACTCTGGAATTCTAGAACTAACAGTACAATTAAAGAAATTTAATGAAGCCATGGAGTTACAGCAGAATGGAAAACAAAATCTGAATAATGAGTAACACACCTCAAAGCTTCAATCCAATCATAGTAGCAACTTGGAATACGCAAAGTATCAAACCATTTAATTTCAGAGCTCTATATTGATATGATCTTTCTTTTTCTGCAGAAAGTTACTCTGAATAAAATTTCACATTTGCCCATTACTAAATTTGTTATTGTTCTTAAATTTGGTTATTTTTTTCTGCACGAAAATAAAAGTAATTCGCGGACTAAACATTGAAATACCAAGAGATGTTGGTACCAGTGAGCCCGAGAGATGTCATGTACTAGAAGACCAGGCTCAAGACGCCATCGAAAGAGCAGTCTTTGAGAAAACCGCCACATCGTAAGAAATGCACGCGTACAGCCAATTGCTTCATCGGCCGCCATCCACACGCAGGTGGAACCTTTTGTAGGGGCCTTTGTGTCTTCTCGAACCATATGAAGGTGCCTGGCTGAAGGACAGTTGGTATCATGACGCCCATTACGTGTGCTGCCCTTGACACCCACCCATCGACACCTCCGTCTGGAGTTTCACCGCACACGAGGAAATTGGACTGCAGCGGAATGGAACCAGGTCTTCTTTAACGACGAATCCAGATTCAATCTCGCCAGTTTGGACAATCATGTTTGTGTGTGGAGAAACAGTGATGAACGCTTTAATCCTGTCTTTGCTGTTCAGCGACACATCGCTCCCATAGCTGATGTGATGGTATGGGGTACCACTGCCTACAATACACGGTCACTCCTAGTAGTGTTCCGTGGCACCATGACAGCCCAGCGGTATGTTCATAACATCCTGCAACCACACGTGTTGCCTCTCATAAAATGGCTCTCAGGAGCTCTTTTTCAACAAGACAATGCTCAGCCTCATACGTCAAGTGTGTCACAACACGGTCTCCGCGCTGTTACTACCCTTCCTAGGTATGCCCGATCCCCAGATTTGTCTCCAATCGAGCATATCTGGGATCATTTGGGACTTTGAGTTGGGCATCCCACAAGTTCAAATGAACTAGAGACAAGGTTACTGCAATTATGGAACGAAATGTCTCAAGACATCATATAGAAGTTGTATGTCTCAATGCCCGATCGCATCGCATCGTGCATTCGCGCTATAGGGGGTTGAACGGAGTATTAACTCCACCGTTCTCTTGCCATTTTGCCTGAAATAAATTATAACTTTAATTTAATTTTCTCATCATTTATTTATATCAAAGTAAATATTATGAGTGTAAAATTTCTTTCTATTTTCACGATTCCTGTTTGGAGCGCTATTTTTTTTATCTATGAGTATATACAGGAGCAGTACTTTCAGATATCGCGAAATAATTCGTTAAAGTTTCGATACATTGTTTAATTTAAAAATAAATTTTTCTAAAATTCCAAGATAGTTTAAATAAACTATTTCAAAGTTATATAAATAATGGAAAATTTCAAGTTATAGGTATAAAGATACTTTCTTAAATGTTAGGAACATTTTTAGCGGAGTACCAAAAATTAGTAAACTAGAATCCATGCTTTTCTTATTACATGTAATATTCCAAACACTCGAATACTGTTTAATCAGTTTTAACAGACAATAATGCAATATCAGTTAGAAATAAAGAAATAATTGTTAATGCCAGTAATGAACATTTAATTAAACTTACCATTAGGTTTAATACCTAGAAAATAGGATAAATTATATTCAAAACACAAGCTACAGTTTTTTCTAGAGGGAGTAAAATACCAATCAATAATATTAAAATAATAAGCAAATAATTCCATTGTCTATCAAGGTAAAATATTCAGGATTAACTCTAGATAAAAGACTAACTTATAACTCCCATTTCACTGAACTAATTTAGAACAGCGCATGCAGCATTTATACCCAATAGGTCAACGCAGTGTCAAGAATTTAAACTACGCTTGCCAATTTTCGGAAGTGCAACTGATATATATTCATATTAAGAAACTACAAACAATCAAGAACAAAACTCTCCAGATATTTTTTAAGTCATTATAGTACTTCAAAAATGAATCGGACATGCGTGACATGTGTGTTACTAACATATTTCTGTAGTTACATTTTATTAGAAATACCAGAATATTTACTGCAATCTCCCAGACATTCAGAACATAGGAATAGCGAAATAGCAATCTACAGCATTTGCAATGCCGTATATAAATCGCAATAGAGCAAGAACAATATTAATACCCAACATTTAAAGAAAACAACACTAAAAATTCAAATTAGACGAGTAGATAACAACACAAATATCAGGTCGTATATTCACTTTCTTATTACTTAACAAATTTTATAATAATTTTAGCTTTCTTTTTTTTTTAACTTTCTTCGTTCTTTTGAAATAAACCAGGAATAATTTTACCATATAGCTAAAAAATTAATTTTCTATACAAATTTATTAATCGTATTTCATTGGCTTTTCTGGTAAATTTATCCTACAGGAAATTAGACTTTTGCTCTGGAGCCCCATGAATGCAATACCGTCTTGATTGGTTTGGTTTGTTTGTCACTCAACGTTCTTTTTTTGCACACGAGGGCTAATTAGACCGGGACTTACGGTTTAAAGTGGATTCCGAACCACTACAAGCATCCATGCGCAAGGTGGGATTCTAACCCTCGAACTGTTGAATCGAAGGCAAGAGCGTTAACCATTTGGCTGCCTGCTCGAAGCAATTTCGTCTTGAATCCCTGTAAAAAAGATTTAAAAGAGTAAAAAAGTAAAAAGAAGTTCCTGAATTTTATTATTGTACTCATTAATAACTTCCATTAAAAATTTTTGAATTTAAATTTAGTTTCTTTTTGCTTAAAAAAATATTGCAGCTGACAATGCTATTTCTTAATTTTATCTGATGTAATCTGGCTTTAAAATTATACTATCATGTCTGAATCGTTAATAATAACAACTATATTTTTTTAAATTTTATAAATTTGTTTGTCCTTTTATATAAAATATTATAATTTGGTCCATCAAGAATTAATTTTTTTATAACAAAATGTGTATTATTAAAAATTATTATATTGTATAGTTTACAGTAGGATTGATGAAAATTTTTGGATTAGTTATTTCAATTAAATTCATTATAATTTTACTCAATAAGATTTGTTTCAATTTAATGAGAGTGTCATTCTGAGACAAAAAATTCAGTAATGCAAATAAAAGTTATGTTTGTCAAATACGATATGATGGTTTGGACTATTATTGGACAGTTTAAGCCGTGACAAGAAATTATAACTTTTAAATAGATGATACATCTTGTGGTACACTTTATCACAGTCTTTTTAAACAAGATACTATAAAGGAATTATACTTTACTTTTCACGGTATCACACAATAATGATAAAAAAAACTGCATAAAAAGTGATATACTACTGTAGTGCTGATTTATATAAATTTTAAATAATACGTTTCAGAATTTAATGTATTCTTCGATATTACTGGCAATGAATAATATGACATGATTTCCTATACAAGGTATTACATTAATACCAAATTGTTCGGCCAGAAAATAATATAGTTGCAATTATTATTACGTAAAAAAAATTTGATACCTTTTAAAACATGTGAAATATTTAGCCGCATTACTGAGTCTGAGTTTTTACTTGGATTTTACAGCCAAAGTTTTGAAGCTAAACTTTAATATTGTTCCCAAGACTTTAATGTCATTGCGAATGAAATTAAGATTTTCCAACTCATTTCAAATCATTTTTAATGATTAATGCAAGCAAAATTGGTCTACCTCAACAATTTTTTGCTATTCAAAAATCAAAATTAGATAAATCTCATTAGCATATTTTTATAAGTGTATCTCCCTCGGTTTCATCATTAATGTAGATTTAGCGTTCCTGAGAAATCTTCAGGATAAAAACCAAAAGTTTTATTCAAAATATATACATTCCAAACAGATATACATACGTATGCCATACTCTTTATCCCAACATAATTACCAAAGGTAAACTGGGAGATGTTCATTAGTTTGTAATGATAATGGCATTCATTTCAATAATTTGCTAGTATTAAGTTTTTTGTGTATTATAATTCTCATTAAGCTTTACTTAGCAAGTAAATAAACCGAATAATTATTATTATGTGTTTTTTTATCCAACTTATACCAGAAACAATAAACTATTTGCTGTCATGGGCGGATTCATGATACAGGGTTTTGCCCGAGTGCCCTAATTGGGAGACTCCTGATTTAGAGTTTAATGTTTTCCGGATGGACCTTTTTTCTGTTGAAACAACATTGTTTATCGAAAGTGGGGACGGAACTGATTTTCCCAACCTAGATTTCCGAGTCTTCATTTGTTCTTTCTCAGTTGTCAGACCAAACTAAACTTTTTCATATTTGTATCTCATGTTAGTCCTTGGCATTAATTATTTTCCATATATTTTTGTAAAACATCATTTTTTGATTTATTCTTTCACATTTAATTTTAATTTTTACTGATGAGCGAATTATTAAAAAAAATGACGACTCATAACATATATTTAGTAATTTCCAAAATCTTAACTTTTTAAGGATGATTTTTCTTTTAAAAAAAAGTAAAAGAGAAAACTAACTTAGAAAGTGTTCTTCATATAATACATATAAAACTTATTTCTATATATTATATAGAATCAGTAATTTGTAATGATTGACAACACGAATTAATTATATTTTTGTCAAAGAGCATAAACATTTTTATAAACGCTTTAAATAATATAGTTTACATAATTTCTTCTTTTAATTAACCATTTACAAAATTTTAGAAACAAATTAGGAAATTAGTCAAAATAACTCAAGAAATATTAAACGATATATATATAAATAAGAATACGCTTCTCAAATACTAAAAATCTTTTCCAATATTAAAAAATTTGGCTTTTTTATACGTAACACTACCTGGTATCCTGCATTGGCGTTTCAGTTTGAGACCTTATTATAAAGACAGTTTATGTTTGTTGCAACACAACATTGTTCTGCTGCAGAAAAGAATTGTTGGACATCTGGAGCATTGCTTCACACGGCTTTCAACTAACGTTTATAAAACTTACGTATTTTGGATTAATATTGTGCAGTTTAATGCTTTATACAGACTTTTATATACATAAAAAATCCTTTATCCATGGTATAATCTATTCAATTGTTAAGTGTTGCAGTAACTACGACCGCGAGAAATTGCTTAAGCAATCGAAGAAATTTTATAACACTCCTTGGCATTTAAAACAGATAAATAGATGATCGAAAATCACACGTTTAATAGCATACTTTGTTCTTTGCTTTCATTCAAAATAAAATTGTAGTCTCTAGATATATAAGCTACAATTGCACAAAATAAAGAACTTTTATTATGAACTTTTTAGACGCAAAGATTTAAATTCTAAAGTGCGTTAAAAAAGAAAATCGGAAAACTACGTGTATAAGCAAGAGGCTTATCTATTACAGAAAAGAATAAAGAAATAAGAACTTACAACAAGATTTTCGATACATCCTTCAAATATGCATTTATTTATGGGCTTAATGAATTGAAAACAAGGGAAAAGTATATTTGATCATACCATTATTTTTTAATGGAATATCTTGGACAGCAATATTATTCAAAATCATACAGTTTTAAATAATACTGCTGTCAAAGATATTCCCTTAACAGATAATATTTTACAAAATGGACTAAAAAATTTTAAACACAGTAAAGTCGGACAAATCGTCAATGATATTTTCTTTTTCTAGCCAGCATGCCAACCTTTACCTATTACAGGGATAATTTTATATTGTGATAAGTATAGGTTAATTTGCTAATTTTGAAAGATGCTTGGCCCAGCAGGATATA
The DNA here is from genome assembly GCA_037975125.1 of Latrodectus hesperus. Taxonomy (NCBI): domain Eukaryota; kingdom Metazoa; phylum Arthropoda; class Arachnida; order Araneae; family Theridiidae; genus Latrodectus; species Latrodectus hesperus. Next base: position 3,757,530 of record JAJQOW010000018.1, on the reverse strand, counting down.
AAGTTTATGCATGGAGTAAGCCTTTATTCTTATTGCAAAATAACAATTAAAATTTCAGCGAAATCTTAAACGTAGACGAACGTGGAAAAAGAACACGTAAAATTTTTAATTTTGATGAAACAGTGAATTTTAGTGGTTTAATGTCTTAGAGGCTTAAAAAAAGAATGTAGTAACAAATTATGTCCAGTAAAAGTTTAAAAAATTGCATCTTATTTTAAGCAGTTAATGGTCCTATAACTTTATTTCAGCATTCCATTGGAAACTTCACAATATTCATTCTCGATGGCAAATCTTTAAAACCGATTTGCACTTTCAGCAGCAAATAAAAAACACATAAAATTGTGCATTGAGAAACAAATCTAAAAATTTGGAGAAATATTAATTAATTCTAATATAAGATTTTTTAAAATTCATTTTGCAAAAGGTTGGAATTACTCGTATTTAATTAAGGATGATTTAAATTTCAAAATTTATTTATTATTAAAATTACCAATTAGTCCCAAAAGATTAAAACTATTAAAAATAAAAATGTGTAAAAAAATCAAAATATTTTATTCATATCATTATTTTGAAATACCTTTTATTATTTTATAATTTATTACATATAAAGAATATTAAATTGATTTCAGTCCTCAATATTTATTATCAATATTAATGTAAAAACTAGAAAATAAATTGGAAATAAGAATTTCAACAAAATAACATCATTATTCCCAGAGAAGTTGTCAACATCTTATTAAGATGCATATTAGAAGATAATTTAGATCACATTCATACAAATGAAGAAGATAAGATTAAATTTTCAAAAGTATGTGTCATAATAAATCGATTGAAATGTAAACTATTTGCAAACTATTTATCAGTTAATTATAAAAATTCATTTATATAATATGAAAATCTTATTAAACTTCAACAAAAAATTCAAGTCATTAGGCTGAAGTTAGAAATTGTATTGTCTCGTCTCGTCTAATTTTATATTTTAAATATCATTGTAAATTACTAAATTACAATTGACTCAATTACAAATGAAATACATTTAAGAAAATTTAAAAGTTTAAAGTTGTTTACAAAAAATTGGTGTGTAGAGAAATGACTTATGTTTGCCTCATGCTAGAAAATAAAGCATTGCTGGAAAAAACAAACATTTGTGCAATAAAATGTACATAAATAATAAGAATTTATTTTATATATATATAAGTATCACTTATGTCATAATCTATCAAAAATAATTTCACTCATTTTATTAATATTTAAGTGAATGCTTATTTATAAATAATAATGATTTAAATTAACATTAAGTTTTTAAAATAATTTTTAGGATTAATATAAAATATCAAAGATCTAGTTATTTAATTTTAGTTAATTATTAATTAATTTATTATATTATTTAAGTTTTTATATTCATATTATTTATAAAATTTAAAAACATTTTTAATTATTCTGACAGATGGCAGTACAAAAGAAATTGTAACAAGTACAAAATATAATCGGTTATATACTTGTTACTTTTAAAGTTAGTACGTATCAAGTATAAGAAAAGTAACAAGGTCAAGTAACAAATAGTTATATATTAATAAAATTAAGAGCTCATTTTACTGATTAGGTACAGGTGTCAAAATATGATAAAAGCTTTTTCGAAATCCAAGAAAATATCTCTTTTATATACTTTAATTGAAATAGCTTGAACTATTTCTCCGTGTTGGAGAAGATCGTGAAAAGTTGCTAAGCCTTCGCTAAGTATAAAATGCTACAGAATTCCAGTGTTCAATGCGACACGTTTTAAAAGAACTTTTCAGAAATATAAGCGACAATGAGAATACGATGATAGCTGATGGATTTTCTGAGATTTTTGTGTTTTTTTGTAATTGGAATGATAAGTACTTGTTCCCAGTGTGATCGGATGTCGCTAAATCTTAAAATGTCATTTTTAATTTCGGTAATGGAAAAAAAGTGCTACTACCGAAAGCAATTTCAAAATTTTATTGGTAATTGCATCATTAACAGGATTCCTTAAATTTGAGATTTTTATTTCATTTTCGAGTAGGGAGGAATTAACTCTCTCAATACCACCTGGGTTAGTGTTCGATGAAGTTAAATAATCGAAATAAATTATTAATTTCACAATCGTAACTATAGCAATCAATATTGTCTAGTTTAAATTTCTGAATGAAATTGCAGTAATTCCAGCTTTTATTTTATTAACATTTGGTATAGTGGCGTCATCTCATGGCAGAAAAGGGAACTTTTTAATTTTTGTTCTATATACTGATTTTTATTATGAACAATATTCTGTACTAGGATTAAATAATTAATAATTGCATGTATTATTATTAAAAACTGAAATTTCATTTTTAAAAAAAAATACCTCTTAATATGTAAGAGATGTAATAATGATAATCATTTTACTGAAATTAACTATTACCATACGCTTTATTAATTTTCTGGCTCTAAAATAAATTTTTTGCCCTTCCTTGTTTATTCAGTTCTGAAATCACTTTAAATATATAAAATTAAAATCAATTGAAAGACAGAACACAAGTTATTAATTAATATTTAATATATATATATATATATATATATATATATATATATATATATATATATATGTAACACTGTTATTTGGTTATTCGTCATCTTTTCATTTTCCCTATCTCACTAAAGATTTTTTATAAACTCTATATGAGTGTTACAAAGGAGGAAACCTGAAAATTTAGTTAAATATCCACTCCAGGTGATGCGCATGTAAAAAAGCAACCCTTACACTCATTGCCTTTCTTCAGTAGTGATGAGGAACGAATCCAGAACATACCACTCTGAAAGAGAAAATCCTTAATTACTAAACTCCAATGAACAGTCCAGAATATTTCTATATAGACGTTTAAGTTATTAAAATTTAAAATGAAAACAATTTTCTAATTAATTTTTCATAACTATTATCATCAGTCCAAAAATATAACCTTATATACATTACCGAATTATTTATAAACAAATTACTATTTGAACTAATTCGATATAAATATATAGGTCAAATATATTTTAATGCAAACGTCAAGGTTTATCAACTTTGATTTCGCATTATCTATTTTTTTACCTTATGATAAAGAATGAGAGATATTTTAGCCAAGCTAATGTTTGAAAATAATGGTTGCTATTTCAATTTATAAGGAGAGCATTGAATATTTTTTTTTAGGTTAAAAGGCACAAAACGTCTTAAATTCAAGAAAATTTTTAGCAGCTACTACAACTACTAAGCAATATTAATCTAAGTAATTTAATATAATATTAGGATAACACCAGGCGTTTGCATGTCATGAAAAATGTATAAAACAGGCTCACTTACCTTTCGCCACTGGATGTAGTCTCTGCAATGCGTTTTTTCTGTGTGTTCAAGACTACGCAGATGGCCATTCTGCACCAATATATATTTAGAAATTTTATCGATAAAATTTGAAAATCATTACTATACGCTTCACTAAACTGGGAGACGGCTCAATTTCATTTATTTCAATGAAAAGGTGTTCTTGCCCAAAGACATTTAAGTTATATTTACTTGAGTAATAAAGCTTAAATTATTATGAATTTAGGAAATTAAGAGGGGCAAGGCAACAAACATTTTCATTAATTCATCTGATGTGAAAGATGCTGCAATTGGTTCAACTTTGGATATCGAAAGATATATTTTAAAAATCACTGCTGGCAATTCAAATCAACTACCAATTGCAACAATTTTGTCACCAACCTGCTACTCGAGAGCCACAGATGGTTCTTTGAAGGATTATTTGTGGCTCTCGATTGATGTAATCTAGTTCCCTTTTCATTTTTGTGTTATGATATCTTACAAATTTGCTATTGTTCCGTATGAGTTTCAAAACGTCTTTTAAATTACTGAAAATAAATATGAAAGACTAAGTGCAATGTTATATCAACTTTCAATTTCGTTCAAGTTAATAATAATATGACTCTTAGAAAATTGTGTGAATGAACTTATACAGTGGCGTAAACATCCGTAATCGAGTGAATGCAGACCAATTTTTAATTTATAAAATTCCCTTGCAGCGAATTGTTGATATTGCGCTCTGGAGGAAGCAATTTGTATCACCATATAATTTATAATTTACCACCTGTTGCTATTGTTTTAATAACACTAAATGTTTGAAGTTAGCAGCTTATATTGAAATTATAAATTCAATTATATCCTCAATTTTCTAATCAGTATTCACCAAATCCAATTTAAGATCAGATAAACTTGCTTTTTTAAAATCTAATTTAAATAAACAGCAATTTTGATGACCTTCATCTCCTTCTTAAGGTTGGGTTTGTATGTCATTGGCATCTCTGCTTTTATCAGCATTTTATACTATTAACTCCAAACCCAATGTTTCCTAGTTCCAGTTGCTTGGGTCACCCACTTTATTAATAAAGTCCGATAACCTTTTAATGGAGTCTAGGTGTAACTCTTTAGTATGGCTAATGCCTAAAGAAGTTAATCTAGGGAGGGCAAGAGCCTCGCATTCGTAAATGATATTTTTGGCCGTTTCCACTTGTATATAACATTTTCTGCAGATAGGGTCTTGCTGAAACAGTCCAATTTTATGGAGGTATTTTCTGAAAAAGTAGTGCCCAGTTATGAAGCCTACGATGAAACGTATCTTTTGCCTAGAGCATCGTAGAATTTCAGAGGCAATCCTCGCTAATGATCCAAAGATCATGCTGTTAGCGTGGGTTTGACCAGAAGTGTTGAGCCAAGCTTCATACACCTTCTGTTTTTCCAATCTAAGAACATTGGTTTTTGCGATCTTCAAATTGATCCCACAAAAAGTTTCCACACCGATGGGAAGAAAAGACGATCCTTGTTTAGCAAGCTCATCAGCCCTTTCATTACCTTCGATACCTTTGTGCCCTGGCACCCATACAAGGATCACCTTGTTTCTAGTTGCCAGTTCTGTAAGATGGTTTCTGCATTCCAAAATCATTTTAGATTTGATTTCGAAAGAATTAAGCGATTTTAAAGCCGCTTGAGTGTCACTAAAAATGAGACTTGAGCGCCGTTTGCAGTAATTCCCTGGTATGAAAATTAGCATTGCGTGCATGCTCTTTATGTCTAATCCTCTCAAGAAGAAAGAATCTGTCATTCTATACGAATAAATATTGACTCCTGTAGTATTCTGTTCTGTATTAGATAAATTTGAAAAAATATTAGCGAAATAACATGACTTTGAAAGTTGAGCGGGAAATAATAATCCATCTTTACTTTACTTAATCTATGTGTATCTAAAATAGAAACATATACTTATTTGTAATGTGGTTTCCTTTGATTGCTATCAGTTAAGATCATTATCTTATTTTTGCAGTAGTACAGTTCTCAGAGGTACACTTTTATTCAACACACTTTTAACTACTTAAAAGTAATTTAATTTCATGTTCATGAGTGTCAATTTGTTAAAAAGAAATAGAAAGTTTCTCAGTCTCTAAAATATTCGTTTCAAAGCGAATGAATCATTAAGAAATCATGTCTCTAATTCACAGAATATATCTATGCTTGGTTTACTCCTTACAAACAAAGAGCTGAAAAGAGGTAGGCGTGGTTCATATTTTGTCTCAATGATCGACAATTTAAACGCGGGCAACAAAATAGTAGTTCAAAGTCAAATAATATGTGATCTCTTTAAAATTAAATTGGTTAATGTTTAATTGACACATACAGTGAAAACATTGAACACTTAAACATATCTTGATTTTGCCATTAGAGTACAGAATGGTTTTGCTGGAAATTTTGTGATGGGTGTGGTATAAATATTTCTAATCTTCTTACTACTAAATTCTTTACTTTTAATATCTACCAGTTTCAGAAAAATTTAATCAATTATGAATAGTGTTATAAAAAGGATTATTTAAAATAATTTTAATTTATGTATAGTCTTCACACGGCTAACGGTTCTTTGCTGTAAGCTGTAAACTAGCGTGGCAGGCGAAACATGCGTCTAGAAACTGAGAATCTGAAAGAGTGACGTCAGATACCAGTTTCCTCCCATTCTTCCTTGGTCATCTGCACAGCATGTTTATGTCGAGGAATTTGGCATGCAGAAAAGGATCTACTGCGACTTGTTTGTTTTAATTCTGTAATAATGCTACTGCTACTTGGTCATAGTACGGGTTTCGTTGTATCATTGCATTGGAAAATTGTATATTATACATCTGTGTTTTAGTAAATTATTAACTGAGTGGAAAATTTTAATCATTAATAAATATACATTTATGAGTTGGTTTGGTTTCTTGTCGCTCAACGGTCATTTTTTGCACACGAAGGTTAATTAGACCGGGACTTACATTTATGAGATATTTAACTATAGTTGATAACTTAATACTGATCAATAAGAGATTTCTTATGTATTTTTCTACTTATTGATATAATTGCAATTGAATGTATTAGTATTGAATGTATATAATGGTCATTTTTGAAATAAATTATAAACGATTGATTTGTTGAGTCTCTTTTTTAAAGCTATCTGAATAGCTAACTTTTTGTTGTGCATTTCACCGAACGTTCCATTTATTACAATTACATAAAAAGGAATAGTTTAGTATTCTAATTAATGTATGCTGCTAGAAACATGTTAAAATTTACATAATAAAAGTTATATCTATTATAAAAAAGAAAATTCAAAACAAATTTTTTTATTTAATAAAAAGAAAACTGTAAACTCATTTCCTTATTTAAATGGTGGGAGTAAATTAAAAACTAATATTTAACTTTATTACAATAGAGTATCCTTATAAAATATCAGAATTGAACAAAAAATTTACAATTTGCCAATCTAAATTATGATTAAAAAATATAAGCAAAAAACTGCATTTAGCTACTAATGTGTAACTTTTAGAAGCAAATGTGTAATATTTATTTTAAAATATATATTTGGTTCCATTTGTACTCCATGTACAGTAATTTTAATACTGGGTATGTGTGCCAGAATTATAAATTAAAAAAATTGAATAAAAAGGTAAATTTAATTTCAAACTCTTCACATATTTAACTTAAAGAATTATATTTAACTTACAATTCAATAGAAAATTTCATTATTACATTTTATTTCATCCTATGATTTTTTCTCATTGAATTATCAATATTTTCTAAACACTGTTTTAATTAACATGGATCTAATATGGAAATTTGTGACCCTCATGAATAAATTTATGGTTTAATCAATTTATTCATATCCATTCATTCCTTAACAGTAAACTAAACAAACCATAACTTTCTAATTGCATTCCTTTTTTCCCTCAACAAAACTACTGCAATTCATTTTTCAAAAATTTTAAAAAATGACCTTATTTAAAATCAAGGATTTTCATGTATAATGTTGCTTTTTATTATTTGTTTGCCAACAAATTTACAAATATTAAAGATTATTTGTTGTGTATGTACATCAAGCACATTTTGCATGTCTAAATCATTTGTTGTTGCACCAGCATATATGTAACATAGAGTTAGGACTTAAATAAAGATTCCGTCAATGAAATAATAACAAATATTTTTTTGAGTTGTATTGCTTAATGCTGAATGGACTATACCACTACAATTTCAATTCTGAATCAAAAATTTTCAGAGTGAAACAAGAGCATAGGAGGTTGCCATGGTAGGCACATTGACTGATGAACAGTTTTTCAAGGAGGCAACACCTAGAGTACATCTAAGTCTAATTAATATGACTCTGACAGATATTTAAACATCCTTTCCAAACCCTGAATGCTTTTAGACTGTGTTAAATAATAAATTGAATAAGGGCAAGGACATCACTCTCATATATAATATGTGGTGTGCAAATTCCACATCCTTGATGCTTTTCCTGCATTTTGGTTCTTGTTGAAAGAGTCCCATTTTATGAAGGTGTTTTCTGAAATAATAGTGCCCAGTGACGAAGCCCTCAATTACTGGTTTAAAACTTTATTTTGTATGTAGTCATTCAGGCAGTGCTGCAAATAAAGATGTCCTAAGAAGTCAGGTCTGAAAAAGTCTTCAGTGCTCTGGAAGGTGCAGTGGACATTGCAACTGTGATACACAAGCAGGTTCCGCAGTCCTTGCAGAACATGACAGGTCCTCAGTTAAAACAGGATTTGAACTCAGTATCTTCAAATAATGTGAGTGACATCCTGACCAATAAGGCACCATTGCCTCTGGTAAACCAGCTGTGTCAATCGAGCATGGAATGTCAATTTGAGGTATAAAATCTGAGACAGAGACATATCAAAATAATTAATTACAATACAAAACAATCCGATTTATTTTCTAAAATTACTTCTAGAAAAAACTTTCAACGAGTATGGTAATTAAATCTTTAAAAAAATAATTTGAAAACTTTCATATGAACATGTCTGAACTATGGTTGCATGCCATTCCATTTAAGGTTGAAAGTGAATACTAACTGGTAACATGAATGATGACTCAGAGAAATAAGACATGATACAAGAGACAAAGTAAGGAAAAGATTAGATAAATCCCAAATGAAGGTTTTATGTGTTTGACAAAAAGTGATTAGTGGGTATAACAAAAGAATTTACATATTGATTTTACATTCTTTACAAAGAGTGAATTCCATGTCTTTTGTGTTGTATTGTTAATCTGAAATATTTATTTATCAGCAAATATTACTAATGAAATTGTATGTAGCAATATCTGAAATATTATTTCCAATTAAAGGTAAAGGTCCTAAAATATTTTTTCTTAGGATATAAAAATTATAGTTCCATTGATAATATTTTATCATAGTTACTGACTTCATTGCACAGTTAATAGTCATGAATTGGGGTCCTAATTAAGTACTGAATTCTTTCAATGTTTTATATATCAAATCCATAGCATATTTAAACTTGTGAATTATTTTTATTTTTATTGAAATTCCTATGGAGAAATATCTTACTTCCCATTGAATATTTTAACAACTAAAATAACCCACTTTATAGTGAATTATTCTATTTAATATTTTTAATTTATAAAACATAATGTATACTTAAAAATGATATATTCCTTTATACAAAAAATATGCTCTTTAGAAAATCAGTTATATTTTTAAATTTAGTTAGTAATATATTTCATATTTTTTTTTTAGATTTGTTAGAAGTAAGTTTTATAATTCATTATAAGATAGTACATTTATATACCTAAAATTTATGAATCAGTTCTTGACATTTTTACTGTAATAACAATAAAAATAAATGATTCCACTTTTTTACAAGAAGCAAATTTAATGTCTTTTGTGTGTAATCTAAAGTAATTTTTCATCAGCAAATAAGAATACTGTTATGCATTAAGACATTAGAAATATTATTTCCAGTTTAGGACAAATGTCTCCAAATGCTTTTTTAGAATGTACATTTATAACACTGCATTGATAACATTTTATTAAATATAAATTCTGGTTGCACTGTTCGATTGATAAAGTTATGAATTGGGGATCCTGATGAAATATCATTATTTCTTCTAATTAATATTTCTATGTGCCATTTATATATCAAATTCATATACATATTTAAACTTATGAAATATTTTTATTGAAATTCCAATGCAAAAAATATTTCAATTCTCACTGAACACGTTTAACAACAAAAATAATCCACTTTACAGTGAGTTATCTAATTTAATATTTATAAAACAGAGTATATTTAAAAATATTCTTTCATTTGTAAAAATGTAGGTCTTTATAAGATCACACAGGAATGTTGTTAAAAAATAAAGTTAGTAGATCTAATACATTTCATAATATTTTTTTAGATTTGTAAGAATTTAAACTTTTAATTTATCAAATGACAATAGATATAGATTTAAAAATAACTGTATAAAAGAATTCATGTAAACATTTTAAATAAAAACAAACAAAATGCTTTCAAATATATCTAATATAAAAGCTAAAAACTTGTTTGAAGTCTCAGATGTGAAATTTTGATGCAAAAGAATACTCAGTTTTGGCATAAAAAAATTTGCCATGACTGTGCAAGTTATGTTGAAAAGAAACAATTTTCTTTTGGTTGTTATTTATGTTTTCACTGTATATATTGTAGAATTTAAGATTGTCTTTAAAAAATTCACATTATGTTCTGTTTAAAAGCTGATAAGGTTCTAATGAAAGCACTAGAAGTGTACGAATATTCAAATAGTATATAGTGTATTAACTGTAAATTTTTAAAACATAAGCCCTAAGAAATAGTTATCATCTTAAATACAGATTCAAGTCACTTTAGAATCTTCATTTAAAAATGTGATCTTAAAATATAAAGGAAAGAAATAATAGTAAAAATGTATACAAAAAAGGGATTTTTATCTCACCCTAGTCTCACTTTTAAAGATAAAATGAGTCTCAGAATTTTAAAGTAAAAAGAGGTATTTCTTCATTTGATAAAAATTTTTAAATATTGGAAAATGCTTTTACTAATTAAAATAAGTTATTTTTACTAAAAGCCACTTTTACTCTTAATTTATTGAGTTCTTTTAAATATATTATTTTATAGTCTCATACTTGTTTTCCTAAAACAATTCTTCAAATTTAACAAAATATACACATGTATGTATTTGAATTTTTACATGTATGTATTTGAATGCTTACATTAAAATATGATAGATAACTGGTTGATATCACGAAAAATAGTCAACAAATATTAAACTAAAAACATTGTTTAAGTCTTTAATAAAAACATTGTTCAAGACAGTATTTACACAAAAAAAAAAAAAATACAAAATGTTAATATGATCAAAATTTGGTGAATGCAATGAAAATTGAAAAAAATGCAAATAAAATGTTATATGTAAGCAACAGAACTGATTGTACAGCCATAAACTACAGTAATTTACTTAACATCACAGAAGTTATATTAAGATTGAAAAGCAGTAAATGATTTTTAAAAATTGGAATTGTTAATGGTTACAATAGGATATAAAAAATACAGTTGTAGGTTACTAAAAAAATGCTGATTCTGTAACTTACTATATTTAAAAAATACTATTAATATTTATAAAAATTATATTAAAATTAGAAAATAATAATGATTTTAGTAAATGATCCTTGAGTAATAATAAAATAAGAAATGTGATCTGAGTCCTCCTAATTTTAAAAGCATACAAATGTTTAAATAATGGGTAATTTATGGATGGAAATAAATGGCTTAGTTACAAAAAAAATACTAATAATAATGTTGAATAAATCATGTATAAGATAATAATTTAAATATCATTTTCTTCTTTAGCCCTTTGAAGGTTATGAACGAGCTGAGCTCGCAATCGAATCGTGCTTCATAATGCGCGCAAACGAGTTCCGCGTTGTTAAATTTTCCCCCAATGCGCGATGACGAGCTGAGCTCGTTCGCCAATATTATTTAGCAATGATAATGTTACAAACGAATCCTACTCGCAAATTTAGTTAGCTTTACTGTCTACAGATGGCAGTACGGGTTCCATGAATTTCTTTTCATAATGATTGAAGTTGTTTATATTTTTACCTTGTTGTTTATATAGCCATTTTGGCGTGTTATTTTGAGTGTTTGTAAAGAAAAATGGCTCAAAAGCGAAAGTTAAATGATATTGATTATGACGATGATTATGATTGTGATACAGAAAGCTTATCTAGTTTTGAATCTGATGACGACTTTGTTCATAATATATCAAGCTCGGAAGATGATTCAAGCGATGAGGAAGATTTATCGAGTGTACGACACTGGTGTCAAATTGATTCAAGTTCTCCCGCTCTTAGCCGATTTAGTTTTACTGGTGATGTAGGAATAAAAGCTTGCGTGACAAATATTTCGGATCCACTTGAGTACTTCGAGTTGTTTTTTACTGATGAGATTGTAAATCATATTGTTTCTGAAACCAATATTTTTGCTGCTGAAAATTTAAATAAATTTAAGAGCAAAGAACATTCCTGAACTCATCATTAAAGTGAAATTAATGCAAATGAATTGAGGGTATTTTTTGCAACATTAATTTTGCAAGGAATAATAACGAAACCAACTGTAAGAATGTATTGGTCAAAAAGAAAGTTAATTGAAACTCCAAGCTTTTCTAATCTCATGAGTTCGAGAAGATTTGATCTTATTATGCAATTCCTTCATTTTGATAGGAATGAAAGCACTGATTCTTCTCATCCTCAGCCAAAACTAAAAAAATATGGACCGTTTTAAATTACTTACAAAAAAAATTTTCGGAAGTTTACACACCCGAGCAAGACATATGTATTGATGAAAGTCTATTGCTGTATAAAGAGAGACTTTCTTGGACCCAATACTTACCACTTAAAAGGGCCAGATTTGGTATCAAAATGTTTATGTTATGTGAATCTCATAGTGGATATGTGTGGTCTGTTATAATTTAAGTCGGTAAAGGCACAGATATATCTGAAGAAAATAAAGAATGTTCGTTTTCTACTCAGGTAGTTTTGACATTATTCAAGCCGCTATTAAACAAAGGATACTGCCTTACTATGGATAATTACTACAACTCTCCAGAGTTAGGGGAAATGTTACTGAAATCTAAAACTGATTTTTTTGGAACATTAAGACCTAACAGAAAAGATCTACCGAAAGAACTAAGAACAGAAAAGCTTAAAAAGGGAGACTTACTTACCTACCAAAGAGGTAAGATGATGATCATGCGATGGAGAGATAAAAAGTATGTTCATTTTATAAGCTCCATTCATAATCCTGAGATCGTAAAAGTCCCAAATAAATTGAAAAATGTGGAAATAGAGAAGCCTAAGATTGTTTTAGATTACAATAATACTATGGGTGGTGTAGATCGCATGGATCAGCAAATTGGATACTATGACGTAACTCGGTCTCGTCAAAGGAAATATTATAAAAAAATATTTCGTTATTTATTGGACATAACAATTTTTAATGCTTTCCAGCTGTGGAAAAAAAAGGGAATAAAAAATCAAATTTGGAATTCAGAATTGAACTAGCTGAAAGTATTGTTGAAAAATATCACACTCACAGACAGTTGAAATCAAAGCCTACCGAAACAGTTTCAAATACCTTAAGATTGTCAGCTCGCCACTTCCCTGATTATATTCCACATACTGAAAAAAAGAAGGAATCTACTAGACGATGTGTGGTATGTTGCCGCAAAAATGATGCCAATGGAAAAAGAATTCGCCGTGAAACACGTGAAATTTTTCATAAAGTTTTACATTAGTTTTATTTATTTAGACTTTTCAATTCAATATTTGTATAAACTTGTATTTATATTTAACGATTATTATTTATAACATTGGTTATTATCATTTATAATTTACTATTTACAAATTATCATTTATTTATTATTTTAAAGTACTTAAGCCCCTATTACATTAGAGTTGCCCAGATTTCAGTTTGAGCAACTCCCGTAGACTTAACATTACGTGACGTCACAGCTTAAAATTTGAGCAACTCGTTCTTTTCGTCCAATCAATGCTTGATATTTCTTTCAGGTTTGCTGTAAGAAAATAATAGCTTTACTAGATTTAATAATAGATCGCTTTTTTGGCTAACATTTTTAAGGTTGCCATATTTTACTCAGAAGGTGTCCACATTTCATAATGAATTCTTATTTGGGAATTTAATTTGTAGCCAAATTTTATTTTCTACACGCCATCTTGCTTCGTGTGAACCTTTACTCTTAAGATGGGGAAAGATAATCTTTGCCGACGTGAAAATCAATGCTAATACATAAGTAACACATTTTTGTGTGTATAATTTATTCTTAAGTAAAAAGATTAAGAATTTGAAAGAAAAAATAATTTTAGATTGAAGCTTCTATTTAAACATAAAATTCTACAAACACCACACAAAATTGTAAATATTGTACTGTAAGATTTTCCTATACAAAAATAATTTCTTAACAACAATGTTTATAAAAATTTAATGATTTATTGTTGATAATATTAAAAAAAGAAACTCAAATTGCTATTTTAAAAGTTGAGGAAATGCACAAAAATTATATTCTTTAAAAAATATATATATTAGTTATGAATTAATTTATAATTTGTTTTTAAAATGAAAAAATAAATAATAATTTTTCTTTTTTATTAAAGTAAATATTGTGGCATATTAAAATAAGATGCATTTTTAAACTAATTATTTATTACATTTAAACAAACACACCACATAAAAGCAGAGATTCTTATATATAGAGATATTACACTATCTTTATTTACATGCAGTTTCTTAAACTATAATCTGCAATAAAATGAAAAGTATATTTTGAATAAATACATATATATTTAAGTTTTGTGGGAAAAAATGAAGAAAAGAAATAATTGAGAGCATTTTGTAATGACATTATATGAATAGTTTGTTTCATATTACATTTTCAAACATGAAAAAATGTTATGAAATTTGTATGAAACTAAAAGAATGAAGTGCTATTTAGCCTCATAACTGATAATCTGGCAATTGAAGGTCATGGTGAGGCATTTAAAAATCTACAGTGAATTTTCTTTTAGGAAGAGTTCACATAAGTTGTGGGTCATATTCATTTTTTTGCATTTGTTATTGCTCATTGTAAAACTCTCAAGCACTCGATGATAGACGTGTATGGAGAAAGCTCATCTATATGACACTCATTTCTAATTGTTCAGTAGTGACTGCAATTAGTCTTTATTGTTCATTTCAATGATTAGTTAATTGCTTTACATTGGAAGTCAAAATACTCTCTATATTGACCATGATGTGAATTAAATTATTTTGTAAATATAGCAATCATCTATATTTTTTATACTTACTTTCACATTAAATTTGTATTTACATCACAAATAGGAACAAATACAAGATTTCTATTTTAATCAAATATTGTATTTAATTTCATTATTAAAATTGCAGCTTTTTAACACATATTGTTGTAACACAGCCCTTTTTTAAATTTGATTTTTAACTAGTTTTACTATAATCTATAATATGTTAAAAATGGTTCATCATAAAAACAATTGAAAAAAGCTTTAAATTATTAAAATTTTGTATTGATTTATATCAATTTAATACACAATATATACAGGAATAATATTTTAATGTTTATTTAAATAGAAATTTTTGCTTATATTAAAATCATTTCACTATTTTATTTGTACACTCCAGTATTTTCATCATTATAAGAATTTATTTTTAAGTCTAATTTACATATTGTATTATAGTAATTGGAGTCAGTTGTAAGATTGTAATATATTTTGGATGAGTAAATAAACATTATGTAAGTGTGTTTCAGGGAAAAATGTATAAAGAATTTAATTATATGAAGAAGAATAATGAAATTTTATAAATATGTATTTGTAAATAATAAACCAAAATGTTTGTGCCTTCAACTTTTAATTATAATGCATTAACTTGCTAAAAAGAAAAACAGGAAATTAATGTAATGAAAAAGTAAAATTAACACTAAATATTTTTATATGGCATACTTATTTTGACTGAAGTTTCAATTTAAATATGCAAATGTAAGTTCAACACAAACTGTAAACATTGTAAAAAGACAAAATAGTCTCATGTTTTGAATAAATAACAAAACTTTAAATGAAATTAATGTTTGAAAACTCAGTAAATTTAATAAATATTGAAATTGGAACACTTCTCATCTACTTTGCTGAAGAAATAAAAACTATTTTAATTATCTGAGTTTTTAACTATCTATTAAATTTATCAAGTGTTTCATCTATAATATTGAAAAAGTATACAGTAGACAAAAATTTTTTTAATCTTCATCAAATGAATTTACTAAGTTGATAATTATATTCCTTTTTGTTGGTTTTTAATACGGCAATTCTGCTAGATTGAAATGAAATACAATAATTAAAACCAATCACTTATTTCCTTGTTATTATTTCCACTTGGCGAAAAAAAGACAAAACATGGTCAGTGTTTAAAATCATTGGCGATATGAATTGCTCGAGTTGCTGCTGCATGCACAAAAAAGTTGCTCATTCTCGGCAACTTATAACGCCAATAACTTTCATTTGGCATGAAACTTGGCGAAAACAAAATGATTTACAAATTTCAACTGCGCAGCTGTGAAAAAATCTGTAAAATTATTGGACGGATAGAACGAGTTGCTCAAATTTTTAGCTGTGACGTCACGTAATGTTAAGTCTACGGGAGTTGCTCAAACTGAAATCTGGGCAACTCTAATGTAATAGGGGCTTTAAAAACTGGTCCTTATGTATTAAAAGTACTTTAAGAATTTTATAAAACGCGCGAGGTGAGCTATCCACCCCACCTATTATTGATTACACTAAGTATTTGAGTTTCTCTTTTTTAAGAGAAAGGTTTATATTTGAAGCAGGGGAATTATTTTTACTTAGCTCAGAAACTAAAACGTCTGACTCTTTATTTTGATCAGTAATATGCATATGTAACGTGGGATCATCATCGTTTTGAAGAATTACATCTTCAGAATTATTACAAGTGTTCATTGATTTTACACGACATATTAAATGGATATGTTTGCACATATTCCATTTTATGCTGGAATCTATACAAGTACAAGTATAATTGTGAATGCATGACTTACACTCCAAGCAAGTTAACTGGCATTTGCAATAAATATCTGATTGTTGTACAAAATACATTTCTTGGATTTCTGATGTTGAAATTACATTCCAGCCATTTTCGGTTTTTGAGACTAATTCATCAGGAATCTTTAAGCTTAAATCATGTCTCTTACGAAGCTCAATTAACTTATTTGTTCAGAATTAGAGAAAAATTCCCTTTATGCATGATTATTAGTCTATCAAATATTTTGTCTTTGATAAACTGCATAAGTATGTTTATCGATTTATCCAATCTTTTTATGTGTTTACCTCGTAAGTAATCATGCTTGATTGTGCGGTGCATACTCTCAATATGCATATTAGTATTAATACCACAATGTAACCTATAACAATATGCCCATGTTTCCACGCAGTTTGCATAGTTAGATACAAAATATTTTCCAAATTCAGAAGTTTTATCATCATTTAACAACAATGAAATAGCTTCTGTTAACATTTTATAAAAAGCAGTGGAATCTCGCTCTTCCAAAAGTGTGCGTAATATTTTATACACCTCCAGTTGTTTTTCTGCTTAATTAATTTTTTTAAGATTATTTCTCCACGCACGGTCTATGTGCCATGTACAAAATAATCTTTTTTTCGGAACTTCCATAACTTGGCACCAAGCATTGTAAAAAGAGTGTGCCGTATCAGACATAAAAATATTCGCCTTAACAATCCCAACTTTATTTTTTATATATTTGAAAAATATTGAAAGGCAAATTTCATCAGTTCTATTTGATATCAAAAATCCGCATGGAAAGCCTTGTCTGATATCATCGAGAGCAAGAATTGTTATCAATTCAAACTGATATGCATTTAATCCGTGTGTCCCATCCATACAAACACAATCTGGACCATATTTTTTTAAAATTTCAGATTGAGCATCGGTCATTATCATTAAAACAAAATCTTCATTTCTTAATTCACTATGCTGTTGATCAACAGTTCCCTGAGGTTTATAATAAAGGACAATATTTTCATTGGCTTTCATTTCATTTACCCATGCATTTATGCTGGTACCATCATCTTTATGTTTAACATGAATTGAATTGTGTCTATTTTCAATGTTCAGCAGATCTTTCCTTGTTGTAAGATGAATTCTGTCCAAGTTAGAGCGAGATACTGTGTTTCGAATATCATTAAGAATAACGTTAAATGGTACGTTTGAAGCAATTTTTGTTGCTAGAAGTTGTTTTTCTGTTTTTGATATAAACATATGTTTAAGTTCACTTTCGTGACCGATGTGTGTTTTCATGTACGAAACCTTGCACTGACCATTGGCCATTTTCGTGACTTTTATTTTTGATGGACAGTAGGAATTTTTTTTTACTTCCTTGTAATTTTATATGTCTTTTACCCAAAGCATTTTAACAAAATGAAACGAACGGTGACAGCTGAAATAGTGATACTGTATACCAGATGAAGTTGTTTTGACTCCACAATCTTTTACATAAAATTCTTTTGATTCTTTTTCAACATTAAGCTTCCATGTTTCAAACTCTTCAAAAGATGGAAATGAAAAATTATCATATTCAAGCCTAATATCGTGTTTGGAACTAAAGTGGACTTCGAAATTTTTTTTCAACCCTGTAAAATCACTCAAAGGACACTCAAGATGCTTGTTATTTTCCTCTTTATGTTCTAAGTGCGTTTTACAAAAATGCACTTTGCAACTTCCATTTGAAGACACAGTTAACTTTATTGATGATGGGCAGTACAAGTTAATTTTCTTCGTTTTATTTTCAGTATTAATTCGCTGTTTTGAGCAGTTACACACAAAATGAAAGTGTTGACTACCTACTTTATTTTTTTTACTTCCTCCACAGTCTTTGATGATAAGTGAATTCGCTTCCTTTTCTAAATTTCCTTTAAACTTTTCGAATTCTTCAAGTAAATTGAACTCTAAGTCTTCATATTCAAGAGTAATGTTATGCTCATTGCACACATGAATTTTAATCTCTTTCTTTTTAGCACAGAAATCACATAAACTACATTTCATATCCATCTTTGAAAATAGCGCTAAATAATGGTAATAGCGGCATGCCAAATTCCTCAACATAAACATGCTGCGCGCAAGCTGGGCAGATGACCAAGGAGGAATGGGAGGAAACTAGTATCTGACGTCACTCTTTCAGATTCTTAGTTTCTAGACGCTTGTGCAGGTAAAGGAAGTAATTATTTCACCGACTAAACTGTTCCCCGGAAACAGTCTGATAATCCGAAAGAATATCATTCTCAATACCTACGGCTATTGAATTCATTCTTCCCACCCCCAGTAGTTCAAAATACCGCGAAGTCGTATTGAATTCAGATTTGTTTCCGCCATTCTTTGTTTCATTTGCCCGTCAGCAACGATGACTAACATTTGTGTAAATAAAGTGAATTTCTTTATATTCAATAGTTACAGCACTTAAGTTAATTATTTGATAATATACGTGATGTTATATATATATATATATATATATATATATATATATATATATATATATATATATATATATATAGATAGATAGATAGATAGATAGATATTGAGATATAAAATATATGTTTTCATAATTTTCTTCTAATTAAAAAGCAATTTCTTATATGATCGAACCAAGATCATTTCAATGATTTACTGGTTTGGGATCACCGTATGCGTTAACTTAAAATTTATTTGTTGGTATAACGCTGTATAATATTATAAATCAATGCTTATTTTAGATTCCTATTTTGTGTCGCAAATTGACATCAATTTTGTTATTTATTCAGTGTTCATGTGTCTGGTTTATATAATTAGAAGTTATTGTACTTTTAAAATAATTTTCTATGTGTTTCATTGTTTTCATTAAAAAGTTTTATGCTGTTCATGATTGATATGCTCATGAAAATCATATCAAAGAAGATTATACTGGTTTGGGTTTACATATTTGTTAGAAATGTTTTTGTATGTAATCATGGAATAGAATCTGCTTAATCCCATTTTAATTCAATGTGTTTCTCTTGTATCTTTACATCGAAAATTGACATCGGTTTTATCTTATGTTGAATGATTTTAATTATTGATCCATAAAATAATACATTTTTCGAAATAGTTAATTTTTTAGATATGTCTAATTTTTTTCATTAGACAGCACTTTTCACCCCACATAAAAACATGGAAAAAATAGTGATGTGATTGAATGGTGCAAGGTCAGGTAAGTAAGAAGGATAACATAACTTTGCTTATCAATTTGCTGTGTGGTATTACTAGCTACCAGCGCCACATGCGACCTCACAGTATTGCCCAAATCCTGTACACATTTTAAGTTAACTATGGCTGGTCTTCTGTTGTAAAGCTTGTTGTGCATGTGCGAATTACTGCAAGTACAGGTCAGCTGTGACCGTTTGTCCCTTTGGTAGCAGCTCATAGTGAACCATTTGAATGGCTAAACCACCTGACACCACTGTCATCACGATATGTCTCCTGACCTGAATTTGTAAAACAATGCCTCAGTATTTTCATTCAATTACTATATTTCAACACCTGACATATTCACTGACTTGATGCCGCAACTGATAACCCACTTTGAAGTTGTAAAACAAACATTACCAAGCCAGCTCTTATTCTGATTTACTGAACGATTACCTTTGGTGCCAAATTTGTCCAAATCTTTTTCTGCTCACCTGGAATTTTGGTAATCCTTTTGATCAAAATCTGAAGCAACCATATTTAATTTTAGTTCAACCATTTTACGTTGGGTGTTTCCTCATCAGAGCATTCTCTTTGAAATATTTTTGTGATTGCTGCTGCATGGGGAATGTCTGAGGTGAGTCAAGAATGTTTGGAAAGAATGGTGTTATTTGGTATAACGAGAATGTATATTTAAGGTGTTTGTATGGATTGCATGAAAAAAAGGAGACTTTTGAGTATTATGAAAGCTGGTTTGATTGTTGATGTGAGTATTGTAAGTGTGGTAAGGATAGGAAATTGGTTAAAAGGAAGGATATAAGTGATGAATATGAATAGAGGTGTAAATTTAAAATAAAAGGACATGAAAAGGAGCGTGAGATGGGTTTCATATTTTAACTGAGCAGATAACGATGAATGAAATTTTAGTTTAGGTATATATGTGGCTGAGTAAGAGTCAAACTGACTTTAATATGAAAGAGAAAAAATATATCGTCATAGACTGTTCTTCATTTTCAGTCTTTTTGCCGTAAGGTTTATATGGAAGAAATAATTGAAATCAGCATTAAATTGGTCGAGACAGTGTGATTCTTGAGATAGATGAGAGTAAATTTTGGGTAAATGTAAATCTAATCGGGTTAAATGTGTAGAAGGTAAATAGTTTATGAAAGTTATAGATGATAGAATGTCTGATACTTTGTTGAGTATGATTAGAGAGTTTATTCTTCTGAGTTCAGCAGTAATTTCAAACTGCTGGAAGAGCTGCGATTGCCTCTCTAATAAAGCCTTTGTGTATCTGATGGTAAATCATAGTCTGAATTTTAAGGACCCAGACAGGTGCCCACACTAATACAATTGAAGGATCGTAGGAAGCAATGAATCGTGACATGGGCAGTGTCAAAAGCTAAAAATCGACTGGATTACTTTGTAGCTGAATGTGTGTGGCACAAGAAAAATAAGTATATGTGCAACGAATTTATGGCTTTCATTGATTCAATATTGCGTATATACCCTCCACAAATAGTTGATGCAGAGCTGGCAGAGAAGTAGAGCAGGAGGTGACAACGGTAAACAGGAGATACGTATGTCTATTGTTCATTATTTGTTTCATTAATAATAATATAAATGGCCATAAAATGAATTTCACATGAATATTTGCCGATGTGAATTCATTAATATAAAATTTAGTCAAATAATGTTATGTTAATATAACAACTATATAATTTTACAATAGGTGTTTAAAATCTATACACCTGCATATTTTGTTAATTTTGTGAAATTACACCAGTAAAATTAACTGAGCATATTGTTAGATACTAATAATGTGTCAAATATTTGTTAAAGTAATCTTCCAGATTATTTACGATTTTAGTGATTTTGCTTCATCCAAATTTTGGCAACATTTTAAAATTTGCTAAGTGTGACTGTGCAATTAATTTTTACTACTCTTATTCTTTGTGATATTCCTACTCTTTGTAAAAACGACGGAGCAGCACAGGTTTGACGTGATTTTTATTTTCGAGCCAAGCGTTCCACAGCTCTATCGCCGACCTAAATTGTGTCACTATGCGCAATATTTGGCTACCAATGCTGATCGCAATTGAACTTCAACTTTTAAATTGTCCGCTTTTTAAAATTCTAATAACTGGAATCAAATTTATTGAAACTCGAATTTTAATATACAATGCAGTTGCACTCACCTTAAAAAAACTTCAGTGTAGCGCTACTAAGTACCGTGAGAACCAGCAATAAAGCTAAATTTCTAACATCAACAAAATGTGCATTTTTATAAAAACTAGAGTTTTTAATTATCGCTCTGACTGAAATTTTAATGAAAAATAAAATAACTCACCCGGCCGAGGAAGGAACGTCTGTAAGAGCTTCAAAGAAATCTTCTACTATATTTTCTTTATGTTTACTCTGCGATGTATGAATCAAACTGACCTTGCACTTGATTAGCACCCCGTATAGATCTTTTATTATCGGACCAAATGAAAATTTGAAATAATATAACCTTAAAAAAATTAAAACAAATATAGTTTTAGAAATTTCGAAACAATATTTTAAAAATTATAAACAAAGTATCTTCCAAAAGTTTGAGATAATGTAACTTAAAAAAAACTTGAAGTCCAAAAATGGGAACATTAACATAGCTTATACTTAAATTGTAAACAAATAAAATTACTCACTGAGCACAAGGGTTGCACACAAAACGAATTTCGCACATGTCATACGATCATCTTAAGTCCTAAAACGAAAATCTCGTCATGAAAACACATTCCGAACCGTTAAGCCAATTTGGCGTACTTTATCGTACGCTTGGCGCATTTTACCCCTGTACAGTTTTATACTCTTTAGCTCTTACTACTCTTAACTGGCCGATATTTCACACAAATCAAACACTAATTTGCATGCTTATTCTTTTTTTATTGAATGAGCGAGAAAATGGCAAGAACTTTCTTGTTTACCCTATACTTTTTTATCTTCACTTAAATGAAATGCCTTAACATATGTGTGCAAAATAATTTCACAGCCTGCAGTTTCCTATGTTTTATATGATTTGCTTGGGTTTGATTGTTATTTTTATTCTAGAATCGCCAAAAAAATCAAAGTGTACCCGTAAGTAAACATTTAACAATTGTTCTCTCTTTAAGATATGTCTTGATATAATTAATGTTAAATAAGACAGTTATGAAAATATAGAAAGCTTATTTTTAACTACATATATAAAATTAAATTTTTGGTATTTTATATTTTTAATAACGATTGGTAATTCAAATAGTTAATTCTTATAAAAGAGGCAATCAATGTTACTAAAATACATTCTGATGAATAATTATGGCTTATTCCTATGTCACCAGTGCAAGTGATAAAATGCACCTAACTGATTTATTACACCAAAATGTTTTTTTCATTTGTATGATGTAACATGATTATGTACATGTGTGCTGTAGAATCGGATATCCCTTGGTTTGACAAAAAATATATCTTGGTGATAAAAGTTAATTTCTGTAGTCCTATCTTTGTATAACTTTTCTGTTGTCTAAAAATAACTAAAGAATCTAGGAGTACCTAATTGCAAACTTTTAACTGATTTTTTTATTTTAAATTTCCACTTAATCCTAGTTTACATAACATGATAGATTTAGCAATTTATTTTTAAATATACGCCTGATTAAATTAACTAAAATTTTACTATATAAAACTCTCTTAAGACCAGTATTAATATATGCATCTGAAACATGGTCGCTAATGGCAAAAGAGAAAATGTGTGTGATCCTTGAAAGTGCTACTAATTATTTTTGGTAGATCCAATGACAGTAAAATTCGTAAGAAGATACAACTTCTAACTTTACAAACATTTTATAGGTATTGACCTTTTAAAATTTAATATTAAACTGAACAGAATGAGATGAGTCATGCATTTCATCAGAAGGAAGTCATAGAGTTACTTTGAAAATTTTTCAATACAGTTACTGACAGATGGTAACCAAGGTGCATCCTAAAAAAGTTGGTTTGATGTTTGTACAAAAACTGAATATCCAAGGTTAAGGAATTGTTGCTTTTATTTTGACTAAAAGAACAGATTGCGTATTCCCAATGATAAAGGCATGCTTTTACTGAATCTCATTTAGTAATTATTGTCTCAAACACTTGGTGAGAAATTGCATGAGCTAGCTATGATGCTAAAAATAACTATCTATGTAGTATTCTTTCCAGTTTTAACACTAAAACGTATTCTACATTTAAAATGAATAATTCTTTGTTTTTGAAAAATGTTAAGTTCTTGGAAATCATTTCTTTGCATACACTTGATATAGAATGTCAGGATTGATGAATCCAAGTTCTTCAGGTGGAACAGTTCTGCTTCTGTTAGTTATTCAACATGATTCTTAAATACAAAATATATTTATCTCTTTAATCTTATGTATATTTATATCCAACTGCGTTTGCCAAGAAAATGAGCAAATTGCAATCATTTGGTTCAATATGGGAAGAAAAGATAGAGTTGTCAACTTTGTGGGACAAATTGATAAAAAACTATTTGACACAGGTGCTGTATAATCCAGCATTTAAAACTTTGAATTTTTTTATGATGAAATGTTACGCGAATATATTGAAATTGTGACGTAAAAAATTAGATTTTTAAAGACTTTACATATCTAAAAATTAAATTTAAACCTAATAAATAAAGAGCACGAATATACAATTTTAAAAATTTATTTAGATTTATAAGAAATACCTTCTTAGTATTATATACAATATAGTTTTAATGTTTTATTCTTTTGGTTGCTTAGAAATGAAATATATATATTATGATGACTGAATACAAATAATATTTATTCACCATTAATCACCATCCAGGTTGAATATGCAAATATAAAATATGTTATCAGCATTGTTAAATTTGTATTTTTATGTGTTATAAATAATTTACGAAAACAAAAGAATGTTTCAATCAAAAATATTTATTAAGATAATGCAGCAATTTTTAAATACACAATTCTGGCATAATCAAACCATTTGTTTATTTGCAGCTGTAAACAGTTCTAGTTAAGCTAGTTCTTTCTTCAATTATAATTTAAAATTTTAGAAATAAAATGGTTACGGTTAAAATGCATTTATATAAAGTTTCTGAGCAGCATTACATAAAAATATTCAATTAATGCAAGATTGCGATAAATCATGCATTTTTAAATGTATAAAATTAACATTTTAATCAGATGTTAAACGAGTATCCTTGTACACTTTTAAGTGGAACCGACATCAGAACAATATTTGTAAACAAAATTTTCTTGATCTACTTGATATCATGTAGTAGAATAGAGCTCTAAAAGTGTATTAAGCCATATTCTTCTATTTTATGTTATCCATGCATTTATTTTTATTAATTCTCAATCAAATTAGCTGGTTAGCATTATTTAAAAAATGAGCGATTCCTCGATTTTACAGAAACAGAAACAATAAATTTGAGATTGAAAACAGGGAATTTCTGGGTTTTTTTATTTATTTATTTATTTATTTTTTGTTCACAAATACTATTGCTGGATGCATGTTTTTTTATTGCATGTACTCAGTAATTCCAGATCTAAAAAACACATTATATTTCATTACACACATTATTAATGGATACATGCTTTTTTTTAAATTTTGATGACAGCAACATACGATTTTTGTTTTGTATATTAACATTGGAGATTTGCTAAGATTAAAACTAATCTATATTTTTCTCAAGATGACATTTTACTTTTCTTAAATAGTTTAGTCGCTTTTCTTAAAGTTGAATAAAACCTGTGTCATTATTGTTATTTTATTAAACTTTGTCATCATAGTTATTTTATTTTATTATATGAAAAATATTTTGTTTTACTTTAGTATTTAATATTGAAATATATTTTTCTCACACTGTTTACTGCCCATAACTCACAACTTTTATAATAAAATGGCAATATTGCTTATAAATAATAGGCAAAATTAAATTTTATAACACATATTTTAATTTTTATTGCTTCATTTTTTATGAATAACAAAACCAAATACCTTGCTTTACAGAATCACTTTGAAAATGTATAACAGCAACTCAAGCAAAATAAGGCATTTAGTTAAATGAGAAGCTATCTCTGATATATCTAATAAAACTCTTAAAATATTCACTATTGCAGTATGTCCTTATCTCTGCTAATATTAATCAATATAGAAAAGGAATAGTTTCATTATTTGTTTACTATGATATAAAAATAGGAAGAGTAACTTCAGTTTACACAAAATGGAAAAACATATGTAGATGTTAAATTCACTATTCAAAATTAATTCTCTCGGGAGATAAACACACGAAAATAAAAAATGTAATTCCTAAAAAGGTTAAAAATAGTTTGGTGTAGTTAAAATTATGCAATAGTTATAGAGATAAATACAATAGCATATTAGATAGTAAATATTAAATATGTGTATACTGTATCTACAAAAATGAAATACATTACATATTCCTAAATTCATTGCATTTTGACAAAGAAAACCTGGAATTATTGAAATATATTTTCTTAAAAAATGTATGGCGTGAAAGCATTTTTAAAATATCTTTGTAAATTTTTACGATGTTATATGTTCAAAAGTAAACATTTTGGCAACCCCTTTAAATAAAGAAAATTACATTTAAGTAATCAATATAATTTTATCTATAATACTAAAAATATTGTAAAACATAAACAGTTTATAATTAAATCGCTAGCTTTCTTTTAAATAAAAAGCCAATTAATTAACAAAAGATAGTTTGTTTATGCATAGGCAAAATTCTTTAAATCACTTCTCATGAAAATAAAATAAAAATAGTTTATTATGACACATAACAGGAAATTGTAAACTTCAGAATTTTTTAAGCAAAGCTTCATTAGCATCTCAACATAACAATAAAAAGTATAAATATATATGTGTGTGTGAATAGAAAATAAACGCTCGATATTAAAACTGACTCTCACGAGTACTTCACAACAAATGCATCATCAAAGGAAAAAAATTATAATTTAATGTGAATATTTGACACAATGAAGTACTATAATTCAGTGAGTACCAGATGTAAACTTTTATCAACACAAATTAAGAATTTTTGACTAAATTCGAATATCATTGTCATCAACTTGACAAGGAAAATTTTATAAATATTGACATTTACTGCAATATACTCATGTTTGCAAATAGTTTTTTCCCATAGTTCCAAGTATATTAATTGTATTTAGTATATTAAAGAAGTCACAATAAAAAGAATTACATTGCACTATTCTGTAACCGGAACCTAAAACTAATATATTAACATTCATCTAAAATTTACAAATCAAAATAAAATTCTGTTAAAAAAGAATTTACCTTTATAAAAGAGTTGAAAATATTCAAATTAACTGCATGATTATGAAACGGTATTAAAATTTGTTTTTAATTCAATTAATGATTAATGTTGATTCTTTTATACAGCAAACTTATCATCAATTAGACAATAATAATGCTACTTAATGGAAATAGTTAATTTGCTTTAACTGTTTCAAAGTCAAGCCTAGTTTTTTATAATAACTTTTGAAAATATCATTTATTGATGTGATTGAAAAATATTACATATAGTTATTGATACATAGCCTTTAAATCAAAATTTATTCATTATGTTACTATAGACACATTATGGATACATTTATTAAGACTCTTAAAAAATTTGTGCAATTTATTTCTTGACAACATGGGAATTAAAAGCTCATGTTAATTCTTGCATTGTGGGCTAATTTTCAGAAGTAAGTAAATATGACTTACAGGGATAGCTATTGTAACCCAAGGGATGGTACCTGTCATACATAGTGCATTGCATCACTCCAGAAATCAAACCATACTTTAGAACAGTATTATTATGGGAACTTACAAGCCACTTTTACACAACATTTTGTATAGCTAATAAGACTGCAGATGCAATGATTGCACACAATTTGAATATACACCTTTTCTGTTACAAAACCTTTCTGCATCAACTCCCTCAGGTGAGAGGATTAATACACGTGTACAAACAATACTTCCAATCACACTGAGAAACTGGACTATGTGAAAGAATTTTTCATTGATCTCAAAGAAACGTAATAGTTAAGTCTTTAAAATATTGCCAGAAAAAGTTTATTTAATTTCAGTAACTTCTGAGAGAAATAAAAATGAATTAACTGTACTAACATATAATCCCGATGCATAATTATATTTGATGAAAATGTGCTGTCAAATAATACAAGCTATAATCATTTTTTCAACATTTGAGAGAGAAAAGAGAGAAAATTTATAGCTTCAATAAGTATTTGGTTGAAAAATTTTTTTAATTAAAATTTCCAAGTTTTAATCATAAATTTAAAATTTGCAGTCATTATAAATAAAACTATAAAATGGAGTTCAAATAAATGTATATGGTCACCAGGCTACCACCTCGGTTACTCATCCTGAAGTTGATGGTAAACTCCACCTTAATTGTATTGTTTTCTGAAGACGTAATTGCTATCATTAAAGGATATGTTTCATTAATTTTATATATATCAAATATTTTATTACTGTGTTTCTGTTATTCCCACGCCCATGAAAATAACCAGATCGATGACAGTAAAAATATTCATACATTTTACCCTTAACAATATTGGTACCACTAGGTTTAACATAATCAGAAATACCTTCTTGCTAAAACAGTTTTCCACTCCAAAAATTTTAATTTAGTTTCAAATATATAATTATATATTATAAAAAAGAATAAATTTTATTTTTAAATTATTATATCATGTGTCACTGAGATGCTCTTCTTAGCATTTTTTAAACTAAATCTCAACTTTACAAATACCACACTTAATTTTTATTGGATTTGGAGTTATGTATAAATTGATTGAATCTATGTTAGTGGAATTTGAACACCCACCGTCTAATTCTACATCAATTTTATCAGAAATATCAGTAGATTCACTGTTAGAAAGATGTTTGGGTATCTATTAATTCAACACTAATATCTTTGCCATGAATTACTGTCATTATGGCAGGGTACCTTCTGTATTTGTCAACTTGTAAGTCTTTATTTTGATACAAATAATAATAATCAACATCTATATTATATCTTCTCTTTGTCCCACACCTCTTAACAAACTTATGAATAAAATTTGCAATTTTAAAAGCAATGAACCCCATCAATTGAATTGAAACAATAGAGTTTTTTTCGAATTTCGCTGTCGTGTACCTTCAGCAATTGTGTTTCATATGCTACACATGAAAAAAAAATTTTAAAAATTAAGAATATTTTTACACATATTTTTAACTTTTTTTCCTAAAACTTATAACATTTTATTTTTATACAAAATGCTAACTGATTCTTAGGTTTATTATAGTTCATAATAACTGAGGAAATTTTTATAAAGTCTTCATTGAAGTTTTTTTTTTCTTTTTATTTAAATTTCCGTTTGTAGAAACAAAATAACTTATTCTTTTCAAATTAATTCCATATACTCTTCAATAAGATGGACAAATGCTTGATATTTTCTGCCGGCGATTTTTATTTTATATAGAATTTTAATTAAAAAATAGACAAAATAAATAAAACAAAAATATTTTTATTCCTCAAGTTTCTTTTTTAATTGAAATTTGGCATGTTCTTCTTCTTCTTAGAGTTGGGTTTGTATATCATTGGGCACCTCTGCTTTTATTAGCATTTTCTACTGTTAACTCCAAGCCCAATGTTTCCTAGATCCAGTTGCTCGGGTCACTCACTTTATTAAGAAAGTCCCATAACCTTTTACGGAGTCTAGGTGTAACTCTTTTAAATGGATGATGCCTAAAGTAGTTAATCTAGGGAGGGCAAGCGACTCGCATTCGAAAATGATATGCTTGGCCGTTTCCTCTCTCGTATGTCATTTCCGGCAGATAGAGTCTCGCTGAAACAGTCCCATTTTATGGAGGTATTTTCTGAAATAGTAGAGCCCAGTTATGAAGCCTATGATTAAACGTATCTTCTGCCTACAGAATCTTAGAATTTCAGAGTCAATAATCGCTAATGATCCACAGATCATACTATTTGCGTGGTTTTAAACAGAAGTGTTGAGCCCAGCTTCATACACATTCTTTTTTTCTAATCTAAGAACATTGGCTTTTGCGATCTTAATTTAATTAACCCACAAAAAGGTTCTGCACCAATGGGAACAAAAGACGATCCTTGTTTAGCAAGTTCATCAGTCCTTTCATTACCTTCGATACCTTTGTGTCCTGGCACCCATAAAAGGATCACCTTGTTTCTAGTCTTCAGTTCTGTGAGATGGCTTCTGCATTCCAAAATCATTTTAGATTTGATTTCGAAAGAATTAAGCAATTTAAAGCGGCTTTAGTGTCACTAAAATTGAGAATCCTCTTACCGGGGTAACCCTTCCTCATATTTAGTCGCAAACAATGGATAATAGCAAAATCTTCTGCCTGGAAGACCGTGCGTATAACCCAAGGCTTACAGATAGGCTGGGTCTTGGTGACACGCCACATACTCCCAGTCCGTAGAGGCTGTTTTTCAGTGATCCAACTGTGTACCAGATTAGATCTCCTGTTTCAGTTTCGAACATGTTGTTGTCCCATTCGTCTCTAGTTGGAAATACTATTTCAAATGTCCTTTCAAACATGTATGACTTTTCCATGATGTCCGAGGGCATCAGGAATGTAGGATATTCAATTTTCCCGGTAATAACCCTGTGCCGTTTTGCAACAGGCTGGTGGTACCACTGGTTTTGTAACTTCATTCTGTTTGCAGTTCTTCTGGCAGTGCTGCAGATGAAGATGTCTAAGGGAGTCAGATTCAACATAACTTCCAATGCTCTGGTTGGCTCGGTGGACATTGCTCCTGTGATAAAGAGACAGGCCAGTCTTTGTATACCTACTAGTCTATCAGTCACAGTCTTCTGCTCCACCACAAGTGAGTGTAATGATAAGCTCTTCCCAATGATGTCTCTTCCCAATTCAGTTGTACAGGAGCTGTGAATAGGATATATAAAATGGAAATTCTATGCCACATCTCATATTATATAAATCAATAATGCAATGTTTTAACTTCCAGCGTTTCCAACATTGTAGTGGATTTGCTTCATGTCAGCTCGCTGTGCAAAATAAGCTTGAAAATGCGCAACACAAGAGATTATCTTAAGAATTAATTGGACGAGCAACCAGTTTGCTACAATTGTTTAGGAAACCATCCTGCTAGTTATAGGGGTTGTGACAAATTCCCTAAATTTTAAACCTAGACCTATTGTTAAAAGTAACCCAATGAAAGAAGTTACACATGGTATCACAAACTGCAATCATCAATTATTTTTCACAATTTATTAAATAAAGTATAAAAGTTGAAGGTTGCCGATTTTAACCTGCAGCCTCTCCCGTTTAAATCACATACAACACTCAATTTACATTTTATTTTGCCACTATGGAGGCGTTCACAGTTGTAGGAAGGAACAATCAAACCATATTGACCAGTTATTGTTATCAGAATAAACAAATTTCTATTACTTACATAAATTAACTATTTAATACAATTGAAATTTCACAAATTAGTTGCAATTAAAAATTTGCACATTTAAATCAAAAAAATTTAAACACCATTCATTACAAAGTAACAAACATATTTTCGTAATTGCATGTTTAAATACACCAAATGAAGTCTTGAGAACTACTATTCTCATCCTACTATCTTTTCCGGGAAAAATTTCAGTTATTTTTTCCAAATACTTACTTGCAAGGAGGTAAATTTTTTATATTTCAAGACACCAATATTCCTATTTTGACCTCATCCTTATCGAATTTCTATTTATTTCTTTGTGGTGCATATCGTTTTAGTAGTAAAGGCTAAATTTTTTTCTAGACCATCTGAGTGTAAGTGATGTTTTCCCAGATTTAACACAACAGCAGTCGAGAGCCCGCATTCTTGAGTCCAATTTCTATTTTGTCTCTAACCACATGATCAGAGATTTCTTTATATAGATACTTGCTAAATCATAGAAAAGTTGGGCCTTCCCACCACAAGTGATTATTAATCAGTTTCGACGGATTGACACCTCTACTTATGTAATCAGCTCCATTATCTTGTGATGAAATATGTCTCCACTGCTCAAGATAGGATACAGGTTGAATTGTAGCCACATGGTTTACTGCAAAAGTTTTCAACAATTATGGTAGTTTCTTGATCTAAGAAAGAACAAATATGCTGTAACCCTAATAATAAGTTTTTAACATAGATCCAATCTGAGGGCTGATTTAATTCGTCGCATAAACTTTACAAAGGTTCAAAGCACCAATCGAGAAAGTAATCTTCTTCTGTTGCGCTACTTTCGAATTCTGTTGCGCTACTCTCCTTTGATGCATTTTTATAACAGCTGTAAGAAGATATTGTGGCAGCCTGAAATCTCATCCCATGAAACGTGGAAGGAAAATATAAACATAAAGGTTAGTACTATACTAAAATTATAAATGTTGCAACATTTTCAATAAAAACACTTAACTAAGAAAGTTGTAAATAAGTTTCATGAATAAATGTGTAATAAGTTTAATTTTTAAATTTATATTATATAATGATCACACTCATAAATAACTCAAATAACAATCAAAATGTATTTAACAAGAAAATACCTTCAATTAATGTAACTGAAATAAGTAAGGTAACTTAACTATCTAATGAATATATAATTTTTGAAAACTGTAAATTAAATTTAAAAAAAAAACTGAGACGATAGCACATTTGTTTCTTTCATTTAAAGGCATCTGTTATCATTATCTTGAATATACACATAATAAAGAACAGAAGAAGGAATAAAAAAATATAGCAGATAAACCTTTCCAACAATCAATAAAATATAGGCATAAAATCCATACTAATCACAAGAAAATGAAAATTAGTTTGTTAACAAAAATTTCAACTGTGTAGAGAATGTTTACAAACTTACAATAATCCATAATTTATGATGAAAGATGTTTAATATACTTAAAATAATCCGAAAATTTATTTGTAACTGGTACCATACCAACAGAACATCATACTTCATAATTTGTTACAGATAATGTCATTATAATTTTTACCGCAGATTGAAGATATTTTCAACTTGTAGCAAAAGCAAATGAAAATTTAGAATAAATATCCTTTCAGAGAATACTACAAATTTGTAGGATAATATCTGACACAAATATATAATTATTGTAAGCTTTATTGAGATTTTAATTGATTTAGTTATTCTAGATATAAGATTGATTACTGAAATTATCGATTTCATTTTTATTATGGAAAAATTAATAAATGATTTGATTTCAAATCAGAAAAATATCTACATTTTCATCAATCCATATTTAAAAATGTGATTTCGAAAGCTTGTATAAAATAATTGCAATTAGCTCAGAAAAATCATTTGTAAAATTAAAAATAATCGATAAGCACATGAGAAATATATTTAGAGTCTCAAATCAATTGACTCACATAAACTCTTTGATTTCAGCTGAAAACGACTAATTAGATTTCTTTTTGAATATTTCAATAATCGATATCATTCTTTTTTAACATTTGTGATTTAATGTTTAAAAAACTTTAATAAGTTCCAAGTGAAATTTTCTCTGAAAGAACCTTAAAAGTGACCATCGATTAAAAAAATTCTGTCATTGAAATCTGTAAGAAAAATTAATACTGTAAAATTAATTTAAAAAATAAAATAAGAATTTTAATAAACAACGAGTAACGGTTAGATGACAAATTAAGAAATTCACAAGATCAATCAGAAAAACAAAATGCCTTTTTAACTTCTGTTACTTAAAATAATATTTTACTTTATTTTGATTGAAAGTTGAAATAAAACATTGCATTAGTTTTGTATCATATAATAAATGAATGTGCTTTCAGATTTATCATTTATGATATTCAAGTATGCATTGGAAGAAATTCGTAACTGCACTGATGCGAATATCAAAATTCCTTTCGATTTAAAACGAGGCTAAAACTGTTAATATAAGCTAAACAAGATAAGGATAAGTTTCTTTTATTTGTTTGTATTTTTTATTGAAGGAAAAAATAATCATTTACTTTAGCTTCCAAATCTAGGTTATGGATAAGAATAAAATACACACATTTCTACTCGATAAAATATTAATCAGCATTGAAATGCTTACAGTTTTAGTTTTCCTTTTTCCGGGTATTCAAAATATAGAAGGATTCGCTGGAATATTATATTTATATTAAGGAGAGTTACAAACTCAAATCACATTTAAGTAATCATTAAGACTGAATATTCAGCTGCTAAAATTAGATCACATAATGATTTCTCATATTACCTGTATGAATTTAGAGGCAGGAAAAATATTTTCTCAAATTTATTTACCACTTTAAACACATAACTTCCTCCCAACATATATGTGCAATACAACTGAACAACATCAAATCGATATAAATACATTGATATAAAACATCAGCATTCACAAGCCTTTGTTTCAACAGCAGCAAGGTCCTCAAATGGTATAAGCTGCA
Source organism: Latrodectus hesperus (assembly GCA_037975125.1). Lineage (NCBI taxonomy): Eukaryota > Metazoa > Arthropoda > Arachnida > Araneae > Theridiidae > Latrodectus > Latrodectus hesperus. The sequence continues at coordinate 3,723,320 of JAJQOW010000018.1, read as the reverse complement.
TCGAAAACATTTAATTGTTGATAAAATTAAGTACTTTAATAAATGACTGAATTACAACTAATTGAGAATATTGCGGTGAGTTAGAAAAAAGATTTTAAACAAAGTTATGAAAACTATAATAAGGAGGTAACTAAAAATTAAAAAATGCAATTCCTTTTAAATATATGAAGAGACTTGAGTGTAGAATTTCGTTTTTTGAAAATTCCTATTTAATGTTACTTGAATCAAACCATTTTATCCGATACCCATTAAGATCAGTACAGACAACCAAAATGGATTTCACATTCAGTTTCTCACCACAATAGTTACATTCTGGGAAGGGGGTGCTATTAAGAGAGCAAATAGTTTTGAGTCAAGGGCACACGTGTATGTTCCATTCGAGAGAGAGTCTTGTCAATAAAATTTCACAACGTCTTAAGATTTAACCTCCAGGGTGACAAAATTGATTTAATGATATGAAGGTTATTACTAATCCCTTGATACCACTTTTTAAGCCACAGACAACAATGCGAATGATTGACAGCAAATTTCAAGACAGCATAAAAAAATATTTGTAAAAACTTGGTTGTTGATTAAACATAAATTTAAAATTGAGTTAAAAATGAAGAACTTTATAAAATTCAAAATTGAATTGATGCAAGATATGCTGCGTTTTATACATAGGGAATAAAATCGCGCGAAAACATTATTTCTATAAACATTTACATCCAAAAATCATCTGAAAGTTAAACTTGCGTTCCTTTTTGAAAATCAGAAATAAACATTAGTAGAGGGTAAAGGGGGTCAATTAATCACGACTGAGAAAACTCTTAATATAGGTGAATATTTCCTCAGTATTAAAACTTAAGTAAGAATATACTTTGGTTTTAAGAAGCACACAAAACATTACTTTGAAGCAAGATTGATAGATACAGCATCATAATAAATACCCAAGGGCTATACATGTCAATTCCTTGGAGACAGTTCGGAAGAAAAAATGATATATCAAATGCTTTTGTATTTTAAATTAAGAATATTCTCATATATTATATATAAATATATATAATATTATATGAATATTTCTTTAATACTTAAACTGTCGAAAGAATATTCTTTGCTTTAAAATGAAAACAAAATATTACTTTAAAGCAAGATTGATAGATACAGCAGGATAATAAATACCCATGGGTTAAACATGTCAACTCAAAGGTGGCAGGTAGGTAGAAAAACAGCTTTATATCAAATGCTTTAGTATTTTATAAATAAGGGATATTCTTATATATTATAGTGAAAAGGGTTACCTAAAGAGCTCACAAGTGAATCTTTTAATCAATGCTGGGAACTCTCTTAATATAGGGAAACATTGGAACATTTCCTTTTTATTTTTTAAAGTTTTGTAAAACTATTCTTTCGTATTTAAAAGCACAAAAATATTACTTTGAAGCAATTGGTAGATACAGCAGCATAAAAAGTACCCTTGGGCTATAAATGTCAACTCCAAAGTATAAAATAACACCAAGGAGACATTATTGTATGGACAGTTCCAAGTCTAGTGTTTTGCTTTGAAATCCCCTGCAATTATATTAGTGTTAGCTGAAGCCATTATGTTTTCAATATCAGTAGTGGAGAGGGGGCTAGGATTGGGGGAAGTGTAGTAAGAGGGTAATGCAATTTCATTCTTTGTATTAGGGGCGATGATGACAGTTGTGGCTTCACTATAAAGGAGAGTGGGGTTAGGTGCGAGCGAGTGGGGGTGCATGATTTAATTGAAATGGCAGTTCAACCTATAATTCTTGTGCTGGGGCGATTGTGTCTATATATCTTGTAATTGGGTATTTTGAATGGTTGGGTGGCCAGCAGGTGGGTTTCTTGAAAAAGTATTATATCAGGTACTTGATTATTGATAAATTGCAATAATTCTATCATTTTACTCCTGATTCCGTTTGCATTCCAGGACATAATTTTTAAGTTATTAATTTTGTGGGGCATTATTATTTGTGGATGGATTTGTGCCTAAAGCCTTTAGGAATGTATACAGCTTGTGGATTGGGTATTCTTGGGACTGTAATAATGCTAGAGAATTTTACAACATGGGGAAGGCTTAAAAAATTTGGTTTATTTCTGAAGCTAATAGAAGAATATTGTGGAAGTTATTAGGGAGAGGGGGAAAGCCAGAGGGCTGAAAATTTGAATTCAGTTGTGTGATGGGAGCAAATGGGTTATTATGCTAGTTTGTTGATGCTGCTCCTGCATAAGATAAATTAGGCCTGATGGTTTGGTCGTTTGCGGAGAAGGTTCTGTTTTCAATTGATCTTCGTTTTTTCATAGGATTTTTGGGGCAGATAGCATATGAGGCAGTGTGTTGCCCTCCACAATTGCAGCAGTGAGGTTTTTCTAAAAATTCATGAGGGCAGTCGCGGGTTGAATGTTGGTTTCCACATTCGACACACTTGGGTTTTAGGTGACATACAGATGAGCTGTGGAAATAGGTTTGACAATTCCAGCCATTGCAGGGGGTTCTGTTTTCATATCTTTTTATTTTTACAACTAATTGTCTTAAATATGTGTCATAAATTTTTACGTAGTCTTTAAATTTCCTGATAGCTACCAGAAAACAGGAAATCGGCTCTTTTTTACGATGCTTTTTCATAACAGCGACGCTTTCCACTTCAACGCCTAGCTCAGTGAGCTCCTCTGCAATTTCTTCTGCATCCGTGTTGGGGGGAATACCTTTTATCACTACTTTTAATGGTCTACCTTTTTTTATTCGGAATGATGATAAATTCTATTTCATGGTCGTTTAAGTATTTAGTAAAAAGTCGGAGGGTTTCGGGGGTTGATGGGAACATTTTTAAGTATACTCCATTTAATTTTGTATTAAGATTTTTATCAATATTTTCTTTAATCAATTTGATAAGTTCAGTGTAATTTGACGTGAATTTCACGAATACAGGAGGGGAGGAGGGATGCGAACTGGCTGAGCAGCAGGGAGGTCTTCTGCAGTGATGTTATTTACATTAGGTGCATGCAAGCAATCAAAATGTGCTTCCAAAGCTGGAGTTCTCAGAGCGGGGAACTTAGAATGGCCACCTCTTTAGGGTGAGTAAAGCTGTCGGCATCTATAAAATTACTTTTTTGTCTCTTATCATTGGTTGAAATAATTATTTCATTATTGATATTATTAGAGTTCGGGTTGAGTGGTTCAAAAATATTTAATGAGTTGTTATTAGGTTTGTTGGAAAAGTTAACAATTTCATTATTTTTATTAATCTTGGGATATGGTTGAGAAGATTCATTGCACATATTATTCGCTGAATCATTAACGGTTACATTGTTGCGCATATTGTCATTACCAGCATTAACACAATTGACACAAATAACATTATTCGGTTGGGCATAATTACAAACAATTGATCTATTTAAAACATTTTTACAGTCTACATATCTGGTAATATTATTAGATAAGACTTGATTTCTAACTACATTAGATTCATTTGTAACATTAATTAGATTAAAATTTTCAGTATTCAGAATAGTATTTACATGCACATTATCATAATTATCAATCAATGAACCAATAATTTTAGAGGCAAGGCTCTTGCTGCTGGAAGGCTGGGCCAAAATTTTTGTTGTATTAGATTTACAAAATTTTTTGGTTACAGTAATTTTTTTGGGATCCTTCGAGTAGTTTGGAACCTGGCCACAATGGAAGACACATTTAGGAACAATGCATGGATCCATAAAACTGTGTTTACCCCATATTAGTTTACTGAGTTTGAAGTCATTGTTGTAGTTATCGTTATAATTTTCTATTTGTTATCATTAAGATAATTCTGGTTGCATCTCTCAATACATTGCATTCTTAGTTTGTCAATTGAACTATTCACATCAAGTAAATCATCTTGATTTTTTACTGCTTTTAGCAGTTCACTTTTATCAAATCCGGGCATACTGCCCTTCTCAAAAATTTCGATTTTGTTCAGCACTTCCTGCACCTCAAGATATACATCGAGGTTATCCAACATATTTCTACATTTTTTACTTGTAGAACACATAGAGTTTGTGTCAGGATTGATGCTCTCCACGTCAGAAATTTTTTCACACTCATCCATCGGGAGTGGCACTGTGGAATCGGATTCGATAGGGTTGCTCGTAATCCGATGGTTTAACACATCTTAGCATCCCACTTACAGAAGAAAGATCACAATTCGGATTGGCACTATTATCCAATACACTTTGGGAGGTATTATTATGCACACTGGGATCAGAGATATTTGAAGGAATAACACAAGTAGTAGTAGCACAGGCACTAATATCGCACTTTGTAGACATACAAAATCACAAGTACTTGATGATGGCAAATCGATTTACACTTGGTTGCCCTTAATGGCCTTTTTCAGCTTCTGCTGATACACTTTCCCCTGAAGAGGAGAAGGAACACACTTTACCCTCGGTGGGCATTCACCACACCGCCTACAGAACCGACAATTTCCCCTAGTTGCAACACTGGTTTGCGGTGACTTTAGAAGATTTAGAAGACTTCTTCCTTCAACCACCTATTTGTCGGCAAGACTTGGGTATGAGTGTCCAGGCTGAAGCCCGCTGACTCAAATCTAATGAAACTTGTGGGGGGCATAAGGGTAGCTTTCACTTAAAAATTTTTGTATTCATAAGAAGAAGATATTATTAACATAGAATTCATCTGGGAAAAATTTTTTGCTGTTAGCTGAAGGCACTAATCTGTCTTATTACACTTCAATTAGGGGGATTTAATTGGATGAGACTCGAACAATGGAAAGTTATGTTATATTCTATTGTTTAAATTTGCATTGCCTTACCTTTTCTTTATTTAGTACAAGAACAAAAATCAAAAATCAAGTTACAAACAAGGATATGTGGGTTAGTAAGCATATTTATATACAATGTTGGGTTAGTAAAAAGTAAGAAAAATATAAGAATAATTTATACAATATATTAAAATATAAGAATAATTTATACAATATATTAAAATTTATACAGTATATTAAATAATAAGTTGTAATAGTCAGTAAGCACAGTTTTTGGTCCTGTATTGTTCCTTGGAATATAATATGGATCAATCTAGTGAGTGCATGATACAATAAATTTGCTATTCTTAATGCAATTTCTAATTTGCAGTGGTTGCATTTGATCCTAAGGCTCTCAGAAAGATATGCAATTTGTCTATGGGGTTTTCTTGTGCTTGTAAAAGGGGCAGTGATCTTAATAGCATGGGAAATGCTTCAAAAATTTTGTTTATTTCAGCAATCAACATGAGGATGCTGTTGAAATTATTCGGAAGAGAGGGGAATTCAGAAGGCTGATTTGGGTTATACTGAGTGGGAGGGGGTGTTGAGTTGGTAGGATGGTTTAGCGTAGCTGCTTGTGCATAAGATATGTTGGGACGGATAATTTGTGCTTTCCCTGAGAAAGTTCTATTTTGAGTTGATTTTTGCTTCATCCTTGGATTTCTGGGGCAATTAGCATAGGAAGCTGTGTGCTGTCCGCCGCAATTGCAGCAGGTGGGTTTTTCTAAGTGTTCGTGAGGGCAATCTCGGGTTGCGTGTTGTTTCCCACATTTCACACAATTGGGTTTCAAGTGGCATATTGATGAGCTGTGTCCAAATCCTTGACAATTCCAGCATTGCAGAGGAGTACGATTTTCGTATCTTTCTACTTTTACGACTAGCTGTCTTAGGTACCTAATATCATAGATTTTTTCGTAATTTTTCTCTTTTCTAATTGCGACTAGGAAGCAGGGGATTGGTTCTTTTCTTCGGTGTTTTCTCATGAAAGCTACGCTGTCAACTTCGAATCCTAGGTCAGTGAGTTCATCGGCTATTTCTTCTGCATCTGTGTTTGGGGGGATTCCTTTGATTACAATTTTGAGTGGTCTTTCTCTTTTATTATTAAAAATAAGACATTCTATTTCATTTTCACTTAAATATTTTGTTATAGTTCTATGAGTTTCTGGGGTAGTTGGGAACATTTTGAGATATTCACCGCTTAATTTAGTATTCAGATTTTTGTCAAAATTTTCTTTTAGGAATTTAATTAGTTCAGAATAATTTGATGAGAATTTCACAAAGATAGGCGGCGGAGCTGGGGTCCTAGCTGGTTGGGTGTGAGGGAGATCCTCAGAGTTTAAGTTGTTAACATTGGGTGCTTCTATATTGTTTTGTAGGCATTGGAAAGTACTATCTACACTGGGGAATTCTGAAGGAGGAGGAGGGAGTTTGAGATGGCCACTTTTTTAGGGTATATGAATCCATCCGTATCAACAAGGTTTCTTTTTCGTCTCCTATCGTATGTGGGTGGGTTGTTGTAGTCAGGTTCGTTTGTTTTAATAATACTGGGGCTTGATGAGGCAGATTCATTGCACATCTCACTCACTTGATTTTGTACATTTGAGACATTACACATATTATAATTTTTAGGGTTAGAATTATTTACATACATTATATTTTCTTGTGAGATATTATTAGGGTTAGTAAGATCATTTACGGCATTTTCATTATATACATTATTAGAATTATCACTATTTACAGAATCAGCATTTTTATCAGCCAAGTTATTTACAATGGTAGCATTACTATCAATATTATTATCAATGTTATTAAGTAGAGCATTGTTGAATACATTATTAGTTTCGTTTAAGGTATTAATAGAATTTGCATTTTCATTATTTATGATATTATTTATTTGAATATTATCACAATTTTTATCACTATTATTAGTCAATAAGTCAGTAGTTTCGTTAGTGGTCAGACTCTTACTGTTTTTAGGTTGGGCCGAAATTTTTGTTTTGTTAATTTTGCTACGTTTTTTTGTAGCTTTAGTTTTTTTCTTAATGGTTTTTTTGGTTACCTTCGAACAGTTTTTGGTCTGGCCACTATGGGAGACACATTTAGGAACAGTACAAGGACCAATGAAACTGTACTTACCCCAGAGGGTTTGGCTGAGTTGGAATTCTCCGGTGTAGTCCTCATAATGGGTTTTCCATCTGTCGTCGTTTTGATAGTCTTGGTTCATTTGTTCGTAGTGGCTCATTTTTTCTTTGGAAAAGGCATAACATGTATCAAGGAATTCAGCTTGACTTTTAATTGTTGTGAGTAGTTCGCATTTTTCAGAATTGGGCATGCCACCCTTTTCAAACTGGTTTATTTTGTTTAGAGTTTTCTGAAAATCAGGATATCGGCCTAAATAACTTCTCGGTAAGTCATTAGTATTTACGTTTTCCAAACGTATGGAGTTGGCGTCGGAAATGACGCTTTCCGCATCCGAAGAATCGTCACACACTTCCATCGTAGATGGCAATGTAGGGGTAGATTTAGTAGGGTGTTCGTATCCTGATGGGTTTACCTATCTGAACACCCCACTTGTTGTAGGATCAATATTTATAATATTGCACTTATCACTAGTATCCGCAGGAACGGTGGTACATACATTTTCTTTGCGCACTTGTAATTCACTTTGGTAATGCACAAAATCACTCGCACTTGGAGAAGTAACACACTCGTTTGTAGTACTATCATACACACTTGGAAAGGGATCACATGTACTTGTAGCAGGATCACTCACACTTGAAAATAGTCCACTTGAATTTGGATAATAATCACCCGTTTGTGGGGAAAAATTACTAACGGCTCTGTGGCCCTGAAAAGGGCCTTTATTCCTTCAACCACGTCCAAAACCGTAATTTCTAATATTGCTGGATTTAGTTCAACTTCTAGATTTTTGAAGCAGAACCTTGTCATCAAAGCATCCAACACAATTGATAATCACAAATTGTTTGTTTGATCTACAAGATTTTATTTATTATGTAAACTGGTAGTTTCATATATATATATATATAAATATAAAAAAGAAAGGGTAGCTAAGATTTTATGACGGAATGTCCAAGATTGTACATGTTGCGTCAAGAATAAAGATTTTGGAAAATGTATTTCTTTTTTTATATATATATATATTTTGAAAACCAAATACTTTCAAATTTGCAGTAATGCAATATCTTGCTCTTTTTCATAAAAACTATTATTTAATTTATGAATATGCACGAAAATATCTTCTATTTTTAGGTCTTTTTAAAAATTTTTATTTCTCACATAGTAGGGAACATCTGCTATAATTCTTAAAATTTTATATTGAAAATTTCGAAGTTTACATCTTTCTTTTTTGTCGATATTATTCCAAACAGGGGAAGCATAAGTAACAATGGTGCGAAGCATAGAAATGCATAAAGTCTTTTCAATTTTGTGTTAAGTTTTGATTTCTTGCAGATAAGATTTTTAAGCAACCAAAACAAGCATATTCTTTTTTAGTGACATTATTAATGTTTTTGGTCCAAGTGAATCTAGACGTGAGAGTGAGGCAAAGGTACTTTGCTTCTTTAACTTGAGGAATTGTTTTATCGAACAAAATTAATTTATTTGCATTTTTATGCTTCATTATAACTCTCGTCTTTCTTAAGAATATTATTGTTTGTGATTTATCAGCATTAATGATTACTCGCCAGTCTTGACACCATTTTTCAATTTCGATTCGTTCATTTTATATTTCCATGAGAGCATGATTAGGATTTGCTGATTCGGCAAGAATAGCAATGTCATCTGTATAGAATGAAATATTTATTATATAATTAGTAGAGATTGGAAATTCATATGTATAAAATAGATATAAAATAGGTCCAAGAATACTGCCTTGGGGAACGCCTGCATTGATATTAAGAGTCAGTGAGATGACGTCATTTTGCTTGACTTGGAAGTAGCGATTTTTTATATAGTTATAGATTAGGTGAATGATATCTGAGTATACATTAAGTTTGATAAATTTGAAAAGGAGTCCTTCATGACAAACTCTATCGAATGCTTTAGAAGCATCTAACATAGTCATGGCAGTATAAATTTTTTATGCATGTTATTACCAACTATTTCGGTTATCCTAAAAAGTTGTTTGACAGTGGAGAGATCTTTTCTAAAGCCATACTGTTGAGTAGGAAGAAGTTTAATATAATCTTTCATTCAATTTAGAATTATTTTTTCATAAATTTTTCCTAATGTAGGAATTAAGCTGATTGGTCGAAAATTCTCAGGTTTTCTGGGGTCTTTACCAGGTTTGGGGAAGAGTATTATTGTTGAAGTTTTCCACATTTAGGGGAAGATAGAAAATTGTAGGCAGTTGTTGTAAATCTTGACTAATTTCTTTATATAATCCAATGGATGTTTTTTAATCATATTGTTGGTGATGTTATCAGCACCTTGCGCTTTTTTAACTTTGATATTCTTGATAACTTGAGTTATATCACAGAGGTTCGTAGGTTCGGTACTGGTGTATAAGGGAGTATTGCTTATAAAATGAGTTACTGTTTGTTCAATAGCATTTGTGAAGTTAGTATTAATATTTTGATTTGGTTAGAATTGATTATACAGATAATTTGCAAAAATATCCAGCATTTCATGGGTGAATACACATGTCCATTAGGTCCAACAACTTGAGAGTTTATATGATTTTTATTTTTAAGTTGTTTCGCAAGTATCCATACAGAATTATTTTCAGTACTTAGGTTAGTGATCTTGTAATTCCAGCTTTCTTGCCTGTGTTCAGCGCATGATTTTTTGATTAATTTATTTAATTTATTATTTAAGGTTTTAAAACATGGATTCCAAGTTTTTTGGTACTTCTTTCTAGTGCGATTTCTTTCTTTGATGAGATCTCTGATATTTGTTAGAAGTTTTAGGTAGTTATCTTCATATTTAATATTGGTTGTTGCTATATTCTTCGCTTCAATAATATCTTGATTGAATTAGTTAATATTATCAGTAATGTAATTTTCTAAAGATTGTTTATTTAGGTTTCACTGATATGTAAGGTATCTTGTGGATTAACTTGTTCTCTATGGGCGTTATCTTGTAAAATGTTATTGAAAAGTTGACAGTTTGTGCGGAATATAAGTTTATTAATGTTATAATTTTTATTCAGTCCAATGCAGCCAATGACAGGTAAGTGATCAGATGAAAGTTCAATTATAGTGTTAGCAGAGATAGGAATGTTGCTATTAGTTATGAAAATGTCTAAATTATCTCCGTGAGTTAGAGGTGGGCTGTAATGGGTGGGTTTTATTGGAGCAATAATTTTAAGATTATTATTTTGAATGATGGTTCTGAGAATTTTTCCATTTTCGTTAGTAGATCTGCATCCCCAAAGTTCATTTTTACAGTTTAGGTCGCCTCCAACAATAGTAGGAAATTTATTTTTAATAATAGCGAGGATATCATTTGCTGAAGGTACACTTTGTGGCCTGTTGTAAAGACTAATGTTTTGTTTGTTTGTTTGTTTGTCGCTCAACGGTCATTTTTTGCACACGAGGGCTAATTAGACCGGGACTTACGGTTTAAAGTGGAATCCGAACCACTACAAACATCTATGCCCAAGGTGGGATTCGAACCCACGAGCTGTTGAACCGAAGGCAAGAGCGCTAACCATTCGGCTGCCAGCTCGGCGTAAAGACTAATGAGTTTTAGATTTAAGTTTGGAAGATTAATAATTACAAATGCTTCCTCGAATCCATTTCCTGTAGTAGAACTAAAGTGGGTGGAGTTTTATTATTACTGCATTTCCTCCTCCTTTGTGGTGGAGTATCTCCGTTCTGTAAATTTTGCAGTTGGGAACACAGTCAAATGTGTTGGGAAACACATTTGACTCCTCAAGTTATTTTGAAGAGTCAAATGTGTTTCAGTGAGAAGAATGATGTCTACATTATGTTTATCGATAAATTCTGCAAATTCTGAGATTTTATTAGCGATCCATTTTCATTCCAAGTAGCGATTTGTATTGGTGAAAAGTTACGATTTAAATTATTCATTGTTAATTTGTAAAGTTTCCTCTTTCTTGGCAATGGCCACATTTAGTTATTTAACTTGAGCAGTGAGTTCGAATATTCCTGATCCTTTGACATAATAAATCAGAGTTTCAAGTTCAGCTATCAATGAGTTGGCTTCATTTATAATATTTTTTTGTTTTATTTATGGTTTCGTTGTTATTTACTAGAGCATTACCGTATGGTAAATTAGGATTAGTGTTTGGCACTATTTTGCTTTTTTATTGTTCAATTGTGTTTTTACTTTTATTTTTTGGAAATTTGCTAAATCCTCTGTAGCTAGCAGGATGATTATCACTACAATTTGCGCGTTTTGCAGGAGTAGTAGTAGGTTTTGCGCATTGAGAATGATGATTGTCACCTGCGCATTTGACGCATCGGAATTTATGATGACAGGAAGTTTGCGCATGGTGAAAACCCTGACATCTGAAACATTGCGTGGTACCTTTACGGCCTCTATAATTTTCAACTTTAATAACTTTATTAAATAGATGAGTTATATTAAATATTTCTTTAAATTTGTAGCTTTTGGGTAATGTCAATAAATATAATGGTACGTTTATTTTATTGCCGTCAACTTTCTTGTTCATTTGAGTAGTGTTAAGAACTGGGAAGCCTTCAAAAGCTATTTCGTTTGTGATTTCTTCAGGAGTATAAATGGGTGGTAGATTTCTAATTACATTTTTTAAATTTTTGTCTTCTGGGAGTAGAAAAGTATAAGAAGTATTATTTTCATCCAGAGGTTTAGTGATTTTACGATGAGTATCCCACGACTCAATTTTTGTGTAAGGAATTCAGATCCAGTCATCTCGGCAAAATATGCGGAGATATTATTAGTTTTGAATAAATCTTGTAAGGTTTTCCAATTGATGTTCTTGTCTTTTATAACAATGGGAGGAACTCTGTTATTCTTTTTTGCCGGTTGAAATTGAATTTCATCATTTTCACGGTTTTCTGCTTGTGAATTTGAGGCATCATTCCTTTTTTTATTGGTTGTATTAATAGATTCATCAATTTTTCTTTTATTTAAGTTAATCCTGGGTGGTTTATGGGTGATTTGAGGTAAAGTTGGGAAGTTTTCATTATTATTATTATTTGAATCATCCTCTTCAACCTGCATAAGCGTTTCGAATCTGTTTTCTGTAGGAATTATAAATGCCGGAGGACGATTTACTATTTTAGGTGTAGGTTTAACAGTTCCATGTGTGTTGTCTTTCCTGTATTGAAATTTGGGGAGTTTTTCCGTCAGCTTATGAGCTCAAGACTATGAATGAGTAATTATTCAATGTCATTTGCAGACATAGGTGAGTTGCTAATTTTGTATATGACGTCTGTAATGAGCCTAATTTTGCTGCTAATAGTCTTGTATTCAATGCCCAAATCCGATTCCAGAGATTGTGTCACGGCCCTAACCGTGGTGGGGGCAGGAGTGCAGTCCCCCGCGCCATTGTCAGCAGACACTGGATAGATTACTTATATTTCTTTGCCTAATACTAGAAATTAAAGATTACAGAAAAAACAAAAACTTGCAATTAATGAAATGTTGCATAAATAATAATTATTTTTTTATAGATTTTTTTTATTAATATTCAAGTGAATGCTAATTTAAAATGATAATAATTTTAATTAATAATGATTATACTAATTAATTTTATGGAGTAATATAAAATATTATTGATCATTTTATTTAATTTTAATTAATTATTAATTTAGTTTTTATTCAATTTATTTATAAAATTTTAGAAACCTTGTCATTTTACTTTAATCCGATAGATGGCAGTAATAAAGAAATTGTAAATAGTACAAAATGTAATCAGTAAAATGCTTATTACTTTAAAATTAACTATACTCAGTACTTACTAAGTACAGGAAAAGTAACTAGGTCCCATCCCTAGTCTATAACTTAATTTCTGGACTCTAGATCAGCCTCTAATTATATGAAGCTGATCTTCGACATTATTTAACCGTACTTCTGTTCAATATTCTGTGTTTCTAGGTATTTATATTATAATTAAAAATTTATTTTTATTATATATACTAATAGCTTTGAATTAAAATTCAAAGGGACAGTTTTCAAAGTTCTCAATTTTATTATGACAATTTTAATTTATTAAATTTATTCAACTCAATTTCATTAAACTTACATACCTAAATTATGGCATATCTCTAGGTATTTATCAAGCACATGATTTGCTCTTTTTTCATTTATTTTCTTGTAGAAGTGTTAAAAAAGAGAGAAACAATTTTATAAATTATTAATTAAAATTTATAAACTTTGCTCTCAATTTAATGTATGTGCTTATCAAAATTTTGTTAGAATTTAAACAACGTGAATGACACTAATAATTATTTATTTAAGCATAAAATACATTGAAATATACAGTTCAAAGCAAACTTGGATTTTCCTTCTAAAGCTAGATTTGATTTGTCTTTTTTGGGTATAAATCAAGGGAGCAGATAAGCTTTTTCCTCCTCATGAAAATGGGCCGAGCTGGCAGCCGAATGGTTAGCGCTCTTGCCTTCAGTTCGACAGTTCGTGGGTTCGAAACCCAACTTTGGCACGGATGTTTGTAGTGGTTTGGAATCCACTTTAAACCGTGAGTTCCGGTCTAATCAGCCCTCGTGTGCAAAAAATGACCGTTGAGCGACAAACAAACAAACAAACCTCCTGAAAATGGCGCAATTTAAACTCTATATTCCAAGAGCTTAAAAAAAATCATAGAGTACAGTCTTTTTGTAAAAAATATTAAAAACTGGAATTACTTATATTTTTAAATTTTATTAGCCTCCATTAAATATTTTTTAATTTAGATTTAGTCTCTTTCTTGTATCGCGTATACCTTGTTTCAAGGGAAGCCCAGGCTCAATATGGTCATCCGTGACATTATTTCGTCGACAACTGGTAAGTCTTCGAACGCATCTCAAAATGACAACCAGTGTTACTGCTTTTCTCATACTTTTTCTACAAGAACAGTCTAAGATTTTATTGCAGCGTTTCTAGTAATTAATGCCATTTACTCTTTTTAAAAATGATGAATGTCTAATCAGCTGAAATCGAAGACGAGTTGTACAAATTGTCACACAATATGTGTCTTTAATACAAGTAGCATTGATTAAAAACAATAGTAAAAAATTTGAGTACATTTTTCTTGATAATACATATAAAGATTCCTTGATTACATACAATACTAAAGTAAAATATTATTTACATATTTATACAAAGATTGATTACAGAATACTTCAATCCGAAATTTAGATTAATATTTTTCCAGAATGTGAAACCCTATAACTTTTCGATGAAATCTAAATCAGCTTCTAAGTATATGAAGCTGATCTTTGGCATTATTAATCGATTACGAAAAATTAGCTGTATATTGGTAATTATGTTAAAACTATAATCATTTATATTCATTATAAACACTGGTAGCTTAGAAATAAAATTGACAGGGATAATTTTCAAATTTCTCAATTTTATTATGACAGATTGCTATATTTCAAAAAAGTTTTATCTACATCGGTGTTTTCTTGGATCTTGAATCAAATATGTTTTACGAAGTGTCGACCTGCGTAGGAAGCATTATATTTCTACATCTGTAGTAGCTCCAAGAGGAGAAAAAACATGTCTTTACTCACTGAGAACTCTTGCCTGACTGCGTGAAATAGCCAATCAGCTACGAGTGCTTCAAATCTGGGCGTGGTTACCAGAAATTAGAATTTTCAATGTAAAAAGAGAACATTGATATAAGTTTGCATGATGATATTTAGAGTTCAAATTGAGAAAATCTGGGATAAACAATTCCGGTTAATAATACAAGTAAATGAAAATATATACACAATATACACTATTTACATTTATCTCTTTCCTTAAGAAAATATCTCGATATTGGTCTATATTTGCAGTCCTCCTCAAGATATTGATATTTAAAAATTTCGTTGAAGTTTGCTGCTTCACAGTTCTGAACTTTTTCATAAAATTTATAATTTAATTTTTGAATATGTTCAGCTAGATCGTCTATTTTTAAATCTTTAGCTATATTTTATTTCTGATAAAGTATGGGGCGTTTGTAATTTTTCTCAATATCTTGTACTGAAAACTATTAATTTTCCTTTTGTCCATTTTGTTGTTAAAGCTCCATACTGGAGATGCATATGTTATAATTGGTCTTATCATTGAAATGTATAGAAGTCTTTTAAATTTGAGCGAAAGGTTTGATTTTTCACCTATAATTGCTTTTAAACACCCATAAGCTTGTGTGACCTTAGTGATCACATTGTTTATATGTTTTGTCCATTTCAAGTCACTCAATAATGTAATTCCCAGATATTTAGCAGAGCACACTTTTGGTATTTCTCTGTCAAATAAGATCAGACCATTTTTATTCCGATGTTTGAATTTATTTCTCCTATTTCTTTTAAGCAGAATCAGTTGAAATTTTTCTGAATTTATTTTAATTCTCCAATAGTTGCACCAGTTTTCTATATTATAGAGCGGAGATTGCAGTTTTTGCATTGCATAATTAGGGTTACTTGGTTCAGCCAAAATGGCCGTGTCATCAGCGTAAAAAGCAATTTTCGTTGTTTCATCCATGGGGAAGTCATATGTGAAGAATAGGTATAGTATCGGTCCAAGGATGCTTCCCTGGGGTACTCCAGCATTTATTTTTCGCGTTAGTAATTTTTGGTTATTTTACGTGACTGGAAAATATCTATCTGTTAAGTATGAATTTAGTAGCAAGATGATATCTGAGTCAATATTGATATTGATTAATTTTTGAATAAGTCCTTTGTGCCAAGCTTTATCAAACGCTTTTGATACGTCGAGCATTACCATGGCAGTGTATAAATTTTTGTGTAGATTGTCACCAATAATTTCTATTATTCTAGTAAGTTGTTTAACCGTCGATGAATTTTTCTTGAATCCATACTGTTGATTTAATAGCAAGTGAAAGTAGGGTTCGATTCTGTTATAAATAATTTTTTCAAGTATTTTTCCAATTGTGGGTAATGAGCTTATAGGTCTATAATTTTCTGCTTTTCTGGGATCTTTGCCTGGTTTGGGAAATAATATTATGTCAGCAATTTTCCACATTGTAGGGAAGTAGAAGTATTTTAGACAGTCATTAAAAATATTTACGAGTTTTGATAGATATTCTTTTGGTAAATATTTTATCATAGAGTTGGAGATTTTATCTCCTCCTGGTGCCTTTTTGGTTTTTAGCTTCGTGACAATTTCTATTAACTCTTCTACGTCTGTAGGATTTATTGTTGCTTTTGGTTGATTATTATTTATAAAATAGTCCACGTTTTGTTCAACTATTTTAGTAAAAGTATTGTTTGTATCCGGATTTGGATTAAATTGGCTGTATAACGAGTTTGAGAAAATTTCAAGTTTTTCTTCATTTGAGTAAACATGACCGTTTTGACCTTGAAGCCTGTTATTTTGTGTTTTCTTCCTTTTAAGTTGCCTGGCAAAAGTCCAAATAGAGTTGTTTTCTGTTATCAGTTTTTCGACTTTTTGTTTCCAGTTTTCATTTCTGATATTGTCACAAAGTTTTTTAATTTGTTTATTCAATTGATTCACTTGAGTTTTGTAGTGGGGGTTTAGGGTTTTTTGATATCTTCTTCTCTCTAGTTCTGTTTCTTTCTTTTACTATTTCTCTTACATTGCTGGGAAGCGTTAGATAATTTTTATGATATTTCACTCTTATAGTTGCTGTATTTTTTGCATTTACTATAATTTCAGTGAATATTCTTATATCCTTCGAGATTATATTTTGCATATTTATATGTGATTGATGGTTTTCTTCATTGTTATTCCAGTATTGATACTATTGAATGTTGTAGTATAGATGCCAGTTTGTTCTGTAGAGATATTTTTGTTCAATAATTTTATTTATTCCTAGACATCCAATAACTGAGAGGTGGTCTGAGGATAGTTCATTTAATGTATTAGCTAAAAGTGGTATTTGGCTATTGTTTAGAAAGATGTCTAATATATCTCCTTTATTTCTATAGTCAAAATGCTTGGTTCTATTGGTGCTACTATTGTATAGTTATAGTTTTGGGCAGTGTTTAATATTGTGGTTTCATTTTGATTAGTAATTTTACATCCCCAGTGTATATTTTTACTTTTTAGATCTCCACCTATGATGGTTGGGAAATTGGTTGAAAATATATCAATAACGTTATGTGAAGTTAGTATGTGCTGAGGTCTATTATAAATGCTCGTAAATTTGATATTTATTTTGAGTTTAAAGGTGACAATTATAGAAGTTTTTTCATAACCATTATTGTTATTGTTGCTGTAAATCGTTGAGTTTAATGATCTTTTAATTGCTATGGCTGTTCCACCTCCTTTGTGGTGAGCTCTATCAGTTCTATATACTTTGTAATTTGGTATGTTGAATTTGATTGAAGGCGTTAGATGCGTCTCCGTGATTAAGATTATGTCAATGTTATATTGATCCAGGAAATTTATGAGTTCTTGTGTCTTTGGTTTAATGCTTTGTGCATTCCAAGAGGCCACTGTGATTGGGCTAAAGCTTTGTTTGTTGTTTCTCATTATTTGCTGTTATTGTTCCATTTTGTTGGGTCTCGTTAAATGTTTTCATATGAGCAGTTAATTCTAGGATTCCTGAATTTTGCACATATTTTACTAGTAATTTTAGCTTATTTGCAATTGATTTTGCTTCATTTATTGATTTCTTTGTTTTAACTATTGTGTCGTTTTCTTGAACCAGTACATTTGCGTATGTTATTTTGGGGTTTGAACTGGGCACAATTGTACTTTTTATATGTGCATTTAGATTTTGTTTTCCTTTTATTTTGGGGGATTTATTACATCCCCTGAAACTAGCAGGATGGGCGTCGCCACAGTTGGCTCATTTCACAGGTGTTGTAGTCGGTTTAGGACAATTTGAATGGTGATGGTCCCCTGCACATTTCACACACTTGAAATTGTGGTGACATGAGGCTTGTGCATGAAATAAGCCTTGGCATCTAAAGCACTGCGTTACTCTTTTTCTTCCTTTGAATGTTTTTTTTAAGCTATGTTAAATATGTGAGACATATTGTAAATTTCTTTTGACTTGTCATTTTTAGGGAGAGTAACAATGTATAGAAGTAAGTTGATTTTGTTCCCGTTAACTTTTTTGGTCATCTGGGTAACATTGATAATTTGAAACCCCTCTTGGATTAATTCTTGAGTTATTTCTTCTGCATCATAGTATGGCGGAAGTTTGCGTATGACTATTTTTAGATTCTTGTCTTCTGGGAGGACAAAAGTATGGTAGATGGTTTTTATTTCGTCTAAAGCTGAATTAACTTTTCTATGTGTTTCGGCATTATCCACTTTTAATGTTAAAATTTCAGTTCCCATCATTTTTCCTTTGTAACCTGATATATTTTTGATTTGAAGCGTTCCTGTAGATTTTTCAAATTAATTGTTTGGTCTTTTATCACTATTGGTGGTATTTTTGTGTTCTTTTTGGCTGGTTGGAAGTTTTGAGCATCACTCATTTCATTGTTATTATCTGTGACTTCATTAGATTTTTTGTTAGACACATTAATATTTTCCTCTATTTTTTTTTTTTTTTGATGTCCAACTTAGGTTTTAAGGTTTTAACAGTTTGGGTAAGTTCCGGGTAGTCTTCATTTTCTGATACAATTTCGACGTCATATGATACAATTGATACAATTTCCACACATAACGAACACAATTTCGCAGTCGCTTAGGACTTCAAATCGATTATTAGTTGTAACCGAGAATAGAGGATAAACATTTACATTAGTTTTTGGAGTGTCCCTATTTTTCGAGGTTTTCTCCCTTTGGTAACTCGCAAGGAGCTCAGTTAATTTCGTCTGCTCGATGCTGTGTATTCGCAGTAGTTCTATTTCACTGTCCGTAAGTTCCTCATTACTAATCTACTGAATATTGTTTTGGAAAGTATTTATGAGTTGTAAATCTTGTTTGGAAAAGGAGCACCAGGCGGGGGAAGCATATGTGATGATAAATCTAATTGTTGAAATATAAAGAAGCCTTTTTAATTTTAGATTTAAATTTGATTGAGGTCCAATTAGAGATCTGAGTTTGAAATATGCATGCCAAGCAGCAGCAATTTTTGATATACTATGTGCAGTCCAGGTGATTCTATTATTGATTAGAAGTCCAAGATATTTTTCTTTAGTAACATTTTCAATAGGTTGACCAAAAATATAGAGTTCATTATAAAATTTATGGTTTCCAGGCTTCCTGCTTATAACTATAAGTTTAGATTTTGAAGCATTAATAGCAATTTTCCAGTTTTCCCTCCAAACTTCTATGTCAGAAATTTTATTTTGTAGTTTAAAAATTGCATGGTTAGGATTCTTGGATCTCACAACGATCCCAGTATCACCCAGTCATGAAAATATTTATGGGCACTGTAGGCTTTGGCCCGCATGGGTTGTCGTGCCATGGAGTTTAGTCTAGTTCTTATGAGCAGTCAATGTTTAAACAGCTTCTAAGCTAGAAACTGTTGTTTGGTTATCTGTCATCGTTTCATTTTCCTTATCTCATTGAAGATCTCTAATGAACTGTATTTGAGGGTTACAAAGAAGGAAACCTGGAAAACAGTTAAATATCCACTCCAGGTAACGTGCATGTAAAAAGCAAGCCTTACACTCATTGCCTTTCTTCAGTAGTGATGAGGAACGAATTCAGAACATTCCGCTCTGAAAGAGAAAATCCTTATTACTAAGTTACCGTGAATAGTCCAAAATACTTTTATATAGAAGTTTAAATTATTAAAATTAAAATTTTCTGATTAATTTTTTTAAACTATTATCGTCAGTTAAAAAATGTAGCCTTATATATATTAATATTTGAACTAATTCGATGTCAATATATTAGTCAAATATATTTTAATGCAAATGTCAAGGTCTATGAACTTTGATTTATCATTTTGTACTATCTTACTTTATGATTAAGAATGAGAGATATTTTAGCTAAGCTTATGTTTGAAAATAATGGTTGTTATTTCAATTTATAAGGAAAGCATTGAATATTTTTTTAGGTTAAAAGGCACAAAACATCGTAAATTCAAGAAAATTTTTAACAGTTACTACAACTACTAAGCAATATTAATCTAAGTAATTTAATATAATATTAGGATAACACCAGGCGCATGCATGTTATGAAAAATGTATAAAACAGGCTCACTTACCCTTCGCCACTGGATGTAGTCTCTGCAATGCGTTTTTTCTGTGTGTTCAAGACTAGGCCGATGGCCATTCTGCACCAATATATATTTAGAAATTTTATCCATAAAATTTGAAAATCATTAATATACACTTCCCTAAATTAGGAGGCGGCTTAAGTTCATTTAACTCAATGAAACTGTGTTCTTGCCCAAAGACATTTAAGTTATATTTACTTGAATAAAAAAGCTTAAATTATAATGAAACTAGGAAATGAAGTGAGGCAAGGCAATAACAATTTTCATTAATACATCTGATGTGAAAGATGATGCAATTGGTTTAAATTTGGATATCGCCAGAGATACTATCGTCTTTGAAGATGTGTTTTATAAATCACTGCAGGAAATTCAAATCAACTACGAATTGCAACAATTCTGTATCCAACCTGCTGCTCAAGAGCCACAGGTGGCTCTTTGATGGGTTATTTGGGGCTCTCGATTAATGTACTCTTGTTCCTTTTTTATTTTTGTGTTATTATATCTTGAAAAAATTGCTATCGTTCAGTATGAGTTTCAAAATGTCTTTTAAATTATTGACAACAAATATGAATGACTAAGTGCAATGTTATAACAACTTTCATTTTCGTTCAAGTTAATAATAATATTACTCTTCGAAAACTGTGTGAATGAACTTATACAGTGGCGTAACCATACTTAATCGACCGAATACAGACCAATTTTGAATTTATAAACTTCCCTTGCAGAGGATTGTTGACATTGCACTCTGGCGGAAGCAATTTTTATCACTAATTTATAATTTATCACCTGTTGCTACTGTTTTTATAACACAAAAAGTATAAAATTAGCAGTTTATATGGAAACTATAAAACCAATTTTCCTCAATATTCTTATCAGTATCCACCAAACTCCAATTTAAGATCAGATATACTTGCTTCTTTAAAATCTAATTTAAATAAACAAGATTCAATTTTGATGACCTTAACAATCAAGCTAATAATGTGACTGAAGCCAGTTATGTTATTGCCTGGAATATTGCTCATGCAGAACGCCGATATAGAGAAAAAGAAATTATTAAAAAAATTGAGAAATGTAATTAAACTTTTAGATCCTTACAATCAGCACTGCACAAAGTTTTTTAGCAACTTCCCCTCTCGAGATACACAACTAAACGACGCTTAACTGCAATTAATGCATCTCTTGAATATGATTTAAAAATGATTTAAAGAACTGTATTGCATTCAGCTTAGCCCTTGACGAGTTATCAGATTACACAGATCTTCTGCAATTGGCAGTTTTCATATGTTTTGTTTCACCTCACTTCGTTGTTGTTTATTATATTATATTATATTAAGAATTATTATATTTAGTAGCTTTTCTCACACACAAGTATCAACCCACGGTGTCGATATTAAAAAGGCATTAGATTCCATGATGAAAACGTTCGATGTACCTCTCAATAAATTTCTAATTATTGGAAATGATAGAGCTCCGGCTGTGCTGGTTAAAATAAGTCGGTCTTATTGTTCATTAAAGATATCATTCTTAAATTACACAATATTGATTTATTGCATAATTCACGGGGAACATTATAATAATCGAAGTATCCGAAGTTAAAAAAAGTTTGTTTGTCGGATTATTTCAATATTCATGACATACTTATGTATATAGTTTATTCCACTTTAAAATTCGTGAAATCTAGACACAGATCAGTATAACAAACCAGTTTCTCAAATAATTACTGATAAGTACGGTCACCTATTATTCACCAAATTTGAAAGAAATATCAAGAGAAATAAAATAAATGTGTTTAATTTTAATATTTAAATTCAATACACATATTTTATATTTTTATTTGTATGTTTTCCATAAATTATAATTTCTTTAAAAAAATTTTAATACCATTCTTGCATACTTTTTAAATACGCAATTAATTGCGGCTCGCGGAAAATTTCAAAATTTGAAAAATGACTTGAATGATCAAGGTGCTTGGTTACCTCTGCTCTGGAGAAGAAAAAAATTTCGAATTACTTTCAGGATAACCCAGATGCACACAACATGCAAGACAACCTTGCATTCTTAATAGTAAATTTTTCCGCTGTTTGTAGTTGTCTTGTGCAAGCTAATCTGGCATTATGAGGTGCGCTGCTTCAATTTTCCAGCTGAACCATATTTTGATGTGGAGTCCGAATTCCTCAGTATACACATGGCATAGGTACATGTTTATAGGGTAGGCACAACCATTCACCACCCATTCCTACATGGAATGGGCGAAGACAGGTTTGATAGAGAGAAAAAGTACATCCATTCTCGAACGAGGATTGGAACCCAGGATCTCCGTATCCGCAGTCAGGCACTCTGACCAATAGACAAGTGGGCGGCTCCGTTTCCAGTAATTCCCTGGTATAAAAATTAGCCTTGCGTGCATGCCTTTTATGTCTACTCCTCTCAAGAAGTAAGAATATGTCAGACATTCTATATAAAATGTTTATAGAATATATATTTACTCCTGTAGTGCTCTGTGTTGTATTAGAAAAATTTGAAAAGATTTGAGTGAAATAACATGACTTCGAAAATTGAGAGGGAAATAATAATCCATCTATACTTTACTTAATCTATGTGTATCTAAAATAAAAACATATACTTATTTGTAATGTGGTTTCCTTGGATAGATCTACCAGTTAGGATCATTATCTTATTTTTGCAGTGGTACAGTTATTAGAGGAACTCCTTTATTCAGCACACTTTTAACTAATTAAAAGTAATTTAATTTCATGTTCCTGAGTGTCAATTTGAGAAAAATAAATAGAAAGCTTCTCAAAGTCTCCAAAATAATCGTTTAAAAGCGAGTGAATCATTTAGAAATCAGGTCTAATTCACAGAATATATCTATGCTTATTTTATTTCTTAGAAACAAAGAGCTGAAAATAGTAGGCGGGGTTCATATTTTGTCTGAATGATCGACAATTTAAACACGGGCAAGAAAATAGTATTTCAATGTTAAATAATATGTGATCTCTTTAAAATTAAATTGCTTAATGTTTAATTGACACATATAGTGAAAACACAGAAAACGTGAACACATCTTGATTTGCTTATTACAGTAATGAATGGCCTTGCTGGAAAATTTGTGATGAGTGGTACAAATATTTGTGTTATTATAATTTAAAATTTATACTCTTCACACTATTAAATTTCCTTCCTTTTAATATCTACCAATCATGTAAAAATTTATATGATTTTAAAAAATGACTTACCCAATTCTTTCAGCAATGGCAAGTACATTGTAGAATTAACAGAATTCATCATTCTTTAAAGAATGCATGAAAAAAATCTCCTTCTGTGGTATTTTGAAATATTAATTTTACGTACTTTTGGCTTTAATTTAAATTACATAGATAATAGTTTAGATACTATTAAAACTTTATAATTCACATAGTGTTTGGTAGCTAATTGCATAAATTTTTAAATTATTCGCATTTTTATTCTAAATTAGATATTTTAAACTGTTGTCTTGAAAAACTAGCCTCTTAATATTTAAAATAAGTATTAGATAAATAAGCATATTCATCTACAAAAATACAGCACTTGTGATCTTAATATTTAATATAGATGTGGATGGATGTGTGAGCTTTCCCAAGATTTCCCAAGACGAAAAATAATTAATAAAAAAATCTATCATTTTATTCAAAATAAAAACTTTAGGTATATTATCTATTATTTTAAAAAAATCAACAAAATATTTTCATACAGATTTTTTGCTCCATTTATCATTTTCTTCATTGGGCTGAACAACAAAAATATTGAATGTTTTAAAATAGGAAACATATCTTTAAAATTTGATTATTAAATGAAATTACTTAATTTTATTTTAGGTCAATTACTGCTGAAAATTCTGAATTCGAAAAGCATGATTGGTGTTAGAAATGCCACATTATTTCCTTTACAGTTTATATAAAACAGTGTAGTTTTACTGTCATTCCTGATGTTCCAAACTTGAGCATCGAGTACATATAGCCTTTGATCTGTAGAACATTTTAGAGAGTCCAAATCTATATAATTAAGACATCGTATGAGGTTTGGTATATAAGGTCTGACAGAACAGTTTAGATAACCTGCTTTTATTGAAAGGGGAAGATTCGGAGAGTCAAAAGTTAATTTTTTTTTGTGAGGAAAATTTCTTCACCACGACGAATGGTAATGTGACAGAAATTGAAAAATCTTTGGTCTTTTAGTTCTGCCAGAATCTCACTTTAAGATACTGATAAAAGATATATCTCTGAAATTACACCACGACATTGATTAAGTAATTTGTAAATTGAGGCTACGATGGAAATTTCTCCAAAAGCTTTTAAAGATAAAAGGGACTTTCATTGTTCAGCAGATGAACTCTGTTAGTAAATCTCCGGATCCTAACTTGCTTTTATATTACTAAGTTCTCCTGCAACAGCTTTAATTTCTTTGAGAAATATGAAAAGTGATATTTGGTTAAGCATGTCCTCATTATTCGGCATTATTATGAACATTAGGTAAACATTTCCAAATTTGTCAAACTAGCTAATTGTGATAAATTAAGGCCCGCGTCATGGCCTGGAGTTTTTGGAGCCATGAGAAAGAAAAATGTTCATCTCGGTTGGTTCCCGCTCATTAGAGACCGATAAGGGAAGGCAGTTATCGACTCTGGTGAAAACCTTCTTTTGCACTTATACTATTATGGGTATCACAAATATATAGTACTACATGTTGGAATGAGGATCTAGTGAACATGTCTGCTCAGCTCAAACTGTAGGACCAGTCCTACAGCACCCCATTAAGGGGAAAAACACTCCTAATGTAGCACCAGCCCATTAATGACTGGAGTGAGCCAGCTCTCAGTCGCAGAAGCCTGCAGCAAAGGGAAAACCGAGGAACCACAAGATACCAATTTCCCCCTTATAAGACATCTTACATGACCACAAAAGGGGTGGAAGATCAATGAAAATACATAAGATAATAAAGAAATGAAAAGAAAATAATAAAGGATAAGAACTTCGATGGGGTACCTCAGGATTGCGACACCCGTATTTACCTAAAGATGGGAAACCCCTGATGGGAGTTTGGATTCAAACACAAGAAGTTTATAAAGACTTGTTTAGATTTATTTTTTCCAAATTATGTTAAATTAATGTTTTTAAAAACTGATACACACGCACAAGTTTTCTAACACCACTTATAATTTAAATAATCTAGTTGAATAACTATATGCTTCATTATGCATTTACATAATTAATTGTTTTGCCACTCAAATTTAAAACAGATACATTTAAACTTTTACGCTAGTGAAATTTCTATATTTTTATTCACTAGCTTTCTAAAATTATTTTAATTAATATAAAGCAGATTGTTAACAAAAGTCGCGTCCTTAATTTTCGCTATTCAAATCGGCATTTCATTGTGTCTCTTATATAACCAATAGTTTGCATAAAAAAATGAAAATTATTTGTCCATAAATCCTTTGGGGCGAATATAGTTTCCAAAGCAAAAAATATTTTTTCTGAAATATTATTTACTCGCAAAAACATAATCTAATATTGAATTTATACAACCGGAGACTATAGAATTATTAGTTTCAGATTACAGAATTATAATAATAGACAATTTATATTTCAAACTATTTAATTCTGATTTTTGTAATGATCGAAAAAACAAAAAAGGGCTGAATTTCCAAAAAGATTATTTACTCATGAGACAATATATCCAGTCCTTATAATTGTGTGAGAATATTAGAGAATTAACTTAAGAAGAAATAAAGATTGTCTTTAAAAGAATTAACACTTGCTTTCATTTTAAGGCACACATTAACAGAAAGGCTTAGTAATGGAGAACCTAAGGGCCTACAACTGTTGTAATATATTTTAATACCTGGCTCGTAAGTTGTCTTTCGGGAGAACATTTCACAAATAATAGACCGTATACACAGTCGCGACGAAACCTGATAAACTTCGAAACACCATTTTAACAGATATAATTAACAACGTTTTCAAAGAAAGTAACAAATTGATGAATGCAGGAAACTAACGAGACATCCATCGGCCGTTGCTTAGCAACGATCAAAACCAGAAATTTCCTGCATAACAGCAACCTTTCCCCTAATTTACACATCAAGTGGAAAATAAAAATAAAATCAAGGCTGTTTAGAAAATAACTGTTAATGAATATTTTTGATTCTCTTAATAAGTGAATTATCTCTCTCTCAGTAGTTGGATTTTTAACCTCATAAAATCAATGCATGAATTGGATTTTTGAATTCCATGTAAATCAATATAATTGAAAATTAAATAAACAATTAACCTCAAAAGAGGAAAAAGAGTGGAGTTCATAGTTGAGTTTGTGGTATTTAAAAACAAATGCACGTGCTTTTGAAATTTCGAAATATCGGTAAAAACTTGGTTGTTGATTAAACATAAATTTAAAATTGAGTTAAAAATGAAGAACTTTATAAAATTCAAAATTGAATTGATGCAAGATATGCTGCGTTTTATACATAGGGAATAAAATCGCGCGAAAACATTATTTCTATAAACATTTACATCCAAAAAGCATCTGCAAGTTAAATTTGCGTTCCTTTTAAAAAATCAGAAACAAAGATTAGTAGAGTTTAAAGGGGGTCTATTAATCACGACTGAGAAAACTCTTAATATAGGGGAATATTTCCTCAATATTTAAACTTAAGTAAGAATATACTTTGCTTTTAAGAAGCACACAAAACATTACTTTGAAGCAAGATTGATAGATACAGCATCATAATAAATACCCTAGGGCTATACATGTCGACTCCTTGGAGGCAGGTAGATAGAAAAAAATGATATATCAAATGCTTTAGTATTTTAAATTAAGAATATTCTCACATATTATATATTGAAAAGGTTTTCCTCAAGAGCTCACAAGCGAATATTTTAATCATCGCCTGGAACACTCTTAATGTATGGAAATATAGGAATATTTCTTTAATAATTAAACTGTCAAAAGAATATTCTTTGCTTTAAATGAAAACAAAATATTACTTTAAAGCAAGATTGATAGATACAGCAGGATAATAAATACCCATGGGTTAAACATGTGAACTCAAAGGAGGCAGGTAGGTAGAAAAACAGCTTTCTATCAAATGCTTTAGTATTTTATAAATAAGGAATATTCTTTCATATTATAGTGAAAAGATTTACCTAAGGAGCTCACAAGTGAATCTTTTAATCATTGCTGGGAACACTCTTAATATAGGGAAATATAGGAATAGTTCCCTATTATTTTTTAAACTTTTGTAAGAATATTCTTTAGTATTAAAAAGCACAAAAATATTACTTTGAAGCAATTGGTAGATACAGAAGCATAATAAGTACCCTTGGGCTATAAATGTGAACTGCAAGGATACAATAACTCCAAGGAGGCTTTATTGTATAGACAGTTCCAAGTCTGGTGTTTTGCATTGAAGTCCCCTGCAATTATATTACTGTTAGCTGAAGCCATTATGTTTTCAATATCAGTAGAGAAGAGGGGGCTAGGATTGGGGGGAGTGTAGTAAGAGGTTACTGCAATTTCATTCTTTGTATTAGGGGCGATGATGACAGTTGCGGCTTCAGTATAAAGGAGAGTGGGGTTAGGTGCGAGCGAGTAGGGGTGCAGGATTTAATTGCAATGGAAGTACCACCTCTAATTCTTGTGCTGGGGCGATTGTGTCTATATATCTTGTAATTGGGTATTTCGAATGGTTGGGTGGCCAGCAGGTGGGTTTCCTAAAAAAGTATTATATCAAGTACCTGATTATTGATAAATTGCAATAATTCTATCATTTTACTCCTGATTCCGTTTGCATTCCAGGACATAATTTTTAAGTTATTTATTTTGTGCGACATTATTATTTGTGGATGGATTTGTGCCTAAAGCCTTTAAGAATGTATGCAGCTTGTCGATTGGGTATTCTTGGGACTGTAATAATGCTAGAGAATTTAACAACATGGGGAAGGCTTCAAAAATTTGGTTTATTTCTGAGGTTAATAGCAGAATATTGTGGAAGTCATTAGGGAGAGTGGGAAAGCCAGAGGGCTGAAAATTTGAATTCGGTTGTGTGAAGGGAGTGAAAGGGTTATTAGGTTTGTTTGTTGAGGCTGCTCCTGCATAAGATAAATTAGGCCTGATGGTTTGGTCGTTGGCGGAGAAGGTTCTGTTTTGAATTGATCTTCGTTTTTTCATAGGATTTTTGGGGCAGATACCATATGAGGCAGTGTGCTGCCCTCCACAATTGCACCAGCGAGGTTTTTTTAAAAATTCATGAGGGCAGTCGCGGGTTGAATGTTGGTTTCCATATTTGACACAGTTGGGCTTTAGGTGACATACAAATGAGCTGTGGCCATAGCTTTGACAATTCCAGCATTGCATTGGGGTTCGGTTTTCATATCTTTTTATTTTTTCAACTAATTGTCTTAAATATGTGATGTCATAAATATTTACGTAGTCTTTTGATTTCCTGATAGCTACCAGAAAACAGGGATTGGCTCTTTTTTACGATACCCTTTCATAACAGCGAGCTTTCCACTTCAAAGCCCAGCTCAGTGAGCTCCTCTGCAATTTCTTCTGCATCCGTGTTGGGGGGACTACCTTTTATCACTACTTTTAATGGTCTACCTTTTTTATTCGGAATGATGATACATTATATTTCATTGTCGTTTAAGTATTTAGTAAAAAGTCGGAGGGTTTCGGGGGTTGATGGGAACATTTTTAAGTATTCTCCATTTAATTTTGTATTAAGATTTTTATCAATGTTTTCTTTAATTAATTTGATAAGTTCAGTGTAATTTGACGTGAATTTCACGAATACAGGAGGGAGAGGAGGGATGCGAAATGGCTGAGCAGCAGGGAGGTCTTCTGCAGTGATGTTATTTACATTAGGTGCATGCAAGCAATCAAATGTGCTTCCAAAGCTGGAGTTCTCAGAGCGGGGAACTTAGAATGGCCACCTCTTTAGGGTGAGTAAAGCTGTCGGCATCTATAAAATTTCTTTTTTGTCTCTTATCATTGGTTGAAATATTAGTTTCATTATTGATATTATTAGAGTTTGGGTTGAATGGTTCAGAAATATTTAATGAGTTGTTATTAGGTTTGTTGGAAAAGTTAACAATTTCATTATTTTTATTAATGTTGGGATATGGTTGAGAAGATTCATTGCACATATTATTCGCTGGGTCATTAACAGTTACATTGTTGCAAATATTGTCATTACCAGCATTATAGCAATTGGCACAAATAACATTATTAGGTGGGGCATAATTACAATCAATTGATCTATTTAAAACATTTTTACAGTCTACATTTCCGGTAATATTATTAGATAAGACTTGATTACTAACTACATTAGGTTCATTTGTAACATTAATTAGATTAAAATTTTTAGTATTCAGAATAGTATTTACATGCACATTATCATAATTATCAATCAATGAACCATTAATTTTAGAGGCAAGACTCTTGCTGCTGGAAAATTTTTGTTGTATTAGATTTACCAAATTTTTTGGTTATAGTAATTTTTTTGGGAACCTGGCCACTATGGAAGACACATTTAGGAACAATGCATGGATCAATAAAACTGTGTTTACCCCATAGTAGTTTACTGAGTTTGAAGTCATTGTTGTAGTCATTGTTATACATTTTCTGCTTGTTATCATTAAGATAATTCTGGTTGCATCTCTCAATACATTGCATTCTTAGTTTGTCAATTGCACTATTCAAATCAAGTAAATCGGCTTGATTTTTTACTGCTTTTAGCAGTTCACATTTTTCAAACCTGGACATACTGCCTTCTCAAACATTTCGATTTTCTTAAGCACTTCCTGCACTTCAAGATAAACTTCCAGGTTATCCAACATATCTCAACATTTTTCACTTGTAGAACACATAGAGTTTGTGTCAGAATTGATGCTCTCCACGACAGAAATTTTTTCACACACATCCATCGGAAGTGGCACTGTGGAAGCGGATTCGGTAGGGTGCTCGTAATCCGATGGATTAACACATCTAAGCACCCCACTTACAGAAGGAAGATCACAATTCGGAGTGGCACTATTATCCAATACACTGGGATCAGAGATATTTGAAGGAATAACACAAGTAGTAGTAGCACAGGCACTAATATCACAAGAGAGGCCGCTGCTGTAGTTGGAAGCCAAACTTCAGCTTATACACAACTCCTACAGGTGAGAGGGAACACACTTTTTCCTCAGTGGGCATTCACCACGCCGCCGGCAGACTCGACAATATCCCCTAGTTGCAGCACTGGTTTACGGAGCGAGCACAGTTAGAAGAACACGTCTTCCTTCAACCACGTTCAAAACCGTTATTTCTATAATATCATCGTTGGAGTAAGATCAACTTCTATTTATGTGAAGTTCACCCTTTGCATCAGACTTAAAGAGTTACACAGATAATTGTACCTATTTGTCGGCAAGACTTGGGTATGAGTGTCCAGGCTGAAGCCCGCTGACTCAAATCTAATGAAACTTGTGGGGGGCATAAGGGTAGCTTTCACTTAAAAATTTTTGTATTCATAAGAAGAAGATATTATTAACATAGAATTCATCTGGGAAAAATTTTTTGCTGTTAGCTGAAGGCACTAATCTGTCTTATTACACTTCAATTAGGGGGATTTAATTGGATAAGACTCGAACAATGGAAAGTTATGTTATATTCTATTGTTTAAATTTGCATTGCCTTACCTTTTCTTTATTTAGTACAAGAACAAAAATCAAAAATCAAGTTACAAACAAGGATATGTGGGTTAGTAAGCATATTTATATACAATGTTGGGTTAGTAAAAAGTAAGAAAAATATAAGAATAATTTATACAATATATTAAAAGATAAGAATAATTTATACAATATATTAAAATTTATACAGTATATTAAATAATAAGTTGTAATAGTCAGTAAGCACAGTTTTTGGTCCTGTATTGTTCCTTGGAATATAATATGGATCAATCTAGTGAGTGCATGATACAATAAATTTGCTATTCTTAATGCAATTTCTAATTTGCAGTGGTTGCATTTGATCCTAAGGCTCTCAGAAAGATATGCAATTTGTCTATGGGGTTTTCTTGTGCTTGTAAAAGGGGCAGTGATTTTAATAACATGGGAAATGCTTCAAACATTTTGTTTATTTCAGCAATCACCATGAGGATGCTGTTGAAATTATTCGGAAGAGAGGGGAATTCAGAAAGCTGATTTGGGTTATACTGAGTGGGAAGGGGTGTTGAGTTGGTAGGATGGTTTAGCTTAGCTGCTTGTGCATAAGATATGTTGGGACGGATAATTTGTGCTTTCCCTGAGAAAGTTCTATTTTGAGTTGATTTTTGCTTCATCCTTGGATTTCTGGGGCAATTAGCATAGGAAGCTGTGTGCTGTCCGCCGCAGTTGCAGCAGGTGGGTTTTTCTAAGTGTTCGTGAGGGCAATCTCGGGTTGCGTGTTGTTTCCCACATTTCACACAATTGGGTTTCAAGTGGCATATTGATGAGCTGTGTCCAAATCCTTGACAATTCCAGCATTGCAGAGGAGTGCGATTTTCGTATCTTTCTACTTTTACGACTAGCTGTCTTAGGTACCTAATATCATAGATTTTTTCATAATTTTTCGCTTTTCTAATTGCGACTAGGAAGCAGGGGATTGGCTCTTTTCTTCGGTGTTTTCTCATGACAGCTACGCTGTCAACTTCGAATCCTAGGTCAGTGAGTTCATCGGCTATTTCTTCTGCATCTGTGTTTGGGGGGATTCCTTTGATTACAATTTTGAGTGGTCTTTCTCTTTTATTATTAAAAATAAGACATTCTATTTCATTTTCACTTAAATATTTTGTTATAGTTCTATGAGTTTCTGGGGTAGTTGGGAACATTTTGAGATATTCACCGCTTAATTTAGTATTCAGATTTTTGTCAAAATTTTCTTTTAGGAATTTAATTAGTTCAGAATAATTTGATGAGAATTTCACAAAGATAGGCGGTGGAGCTGGGGTCCTAGCTGGTTGGGTGGGAGGGAGATCCTCAGAGTTTAAGTTGTTAACATTGGGTGCTTCTATATTGTTTTGTAGGCATTGGAAAGTACTATCTACACTGGGGAATTCAGAAGGAGGATGAGGGGAGTTTGAGATGGCCACTTTTTTAGGGTATATGAATCCATCCGTATCAACAAGGTTTCTTTTTCGTCTCCTATCGTTTGTGGGTGGGTTGTTGTAGTCAAGTTCGTTTGTTTTAATAATATTGGGGCTTGATGAGGCAGATTCATTGCACATCTCACTCACTTGATTGTGTACATTTGAGACATTGCACATATTATAATTTTCAGGGTTAGAACTATTTACATACATTATATTTTCTTGTGAGATATTATTAGGGTTAGTAAGATCATTTACGGCATTTTCATTATATACATTATTAGAATTATCACTATTTACAGAATCAGCATTTTTATCAGAAAAGTTATTTACAATGGTAGCATTACTGTCAATATTATTATGAATGTTATTAAGTAGAGCATTGTTGAATACATTATTAGTTTCGTTTAAGGTATTAGTAGAATTTGCATTTTCATTATTTATGATATTATTTATTTGAATATTATCACAATTTTTATCACTATTATTAGTCAATAAGTCAGTAGTTTCGTTAGTGGTCAGACTCTTACTGTTTTTAGGTTGGGCCGAAATTTTTGTTTTGTTAATTTTGCTACGTTTTTTTGTAGCTTTAGTTTTTTTCCTAATGGTTTTTTTGGTTACCTTCGAACAGTTTTTGGTCTGGCCACTATGGGAGACACATTTATTAACAGTACAAGGACCAATGAAACTGTACTTACCCCAGAGGGTTTGGCTGAGTTGGAATTCTCCGGTGTAGTCCTCGTAATGGGTTTTCCATCTGTCGTCGTTTTGATAGTCTTGGTTCATTTGTTCGTAGTGGCTCATTTTTTCTTTGGAAAAGGCATAACATGTATCAAGGAATTCAGCTTGACTTTTAATTGTTGTGAGTAGTTCGCATTTTTCAGAATTGGGCATGCCACCCTTTTCAAACTGGTTTATTTTGTTTAGAGTTTTCTGAAAATCAGGATATCGGCCTAAATAACTTCTCGGCAAGTCATTAGTATTTACGTTTTCCAAACGTATGGAGTTGGCGTCGGAAATGACGCTTTCCGCATCCGAAGAATCGTCACACACTTCCATCGTAGATGGCAATGTAGGGGTAGATTTAGTAGGGTGTTCGTATCCTGATGGGTTTACACATCTGAACAACCCACTTGTTGTAGGATCAATATTTATAATATTGCACTTATCACTAGTATCCGCAGGAACGGTGGTACATGCACTTTCTTTGCGCACTTGTAGTTCACTTTGGTAATGCACAAAATCACTCGCACTTGGAGAAGTAACACACACTTGGAAAGGGATCACATGTACTTGTAGCAGGATCACTCACACTTGAAAATAGTCCACTTGAATTTGGATAATAATCACCCGTTTGTGGGGAAAAATTACTAACGGCTTTGTGGCCCTGAAAAGCGCCTTTATCGGAAAGGCCGCAACGCGATTTTGAAGCTAGCGCTTCCTAAGGAACATTTTCCCCACTCGGGGAGCAGGAACGATTTTCGCCCTCGGCGGGCATTCACTACGCCGCCTCCTCAGCGTCCAGAACCGGTCTTTTTTTTTTCAGACAGAAATGATCAGATGATGATAATTGTAGAATAACGTTTGTTTAATTATAAAGGTTTTATTTATTATGTGAACTGGTAGTTTCAAATTTAAATTAAAAAAAAAACGGTTGGTTGGGTTTTACGGCGAAATGTCCGAAATTGTACATGCTGCGTCAAGAATAAAGTTTTGGAAGAATGTATTTTATTTTTTAAGTGTATATATATTTTGAAAACCCAAGCAACATTAAAATTTTAAAATACTAATATTAGGGTATAAATTATTTTAAAACGTATATATATAACTATAGAATATGAAATAAATCAAATATATATAAGATTTTATTCTTTAAATTTTATATAATTTATGTTCATAAATTATATAAAATTTAAAAAACCTATTTGTCTCAAATAAGCGAATAGGTTTGTTCTCTTCTTGTATCTGTGGTGGTTCCAAGTGGGCGGAGCTAAATAGAATTTCAGGAGGTATTCTAAGTAAAAATACTTTCAAGTGTTAAAGTTGAAATATTTACAAGTTATATACAAAATGATAAATTTAATGAGAGAAATCTGGAATAAAATATATAAATTCCAGAAGAAAATAAAGAATATATACACTATGTACGGATTAACTTTAAGCACTTATAAAAGTTCATTTTCACTTAGGAAAAATTGAGTAGCAATAGGTCTGAATTTGCTGAGCTCTGATATATATTTATAATTAAAAATCTCATTGAAATTTGCAGTGTTGCAATGTCTTGCTCTTTTTCATAAAAATTATAATTTAATTTATGTATATGCACTAAAATGTCTTCTATTTTGAGGTCTTTTTCAAAATTTTTATTTCTCACATAGTAGAGAACATCTGCTATAATTCTTAAAATTTTATATTGAAAATTTCGAAGTTTACTTCTTTCTTTTCTGTCAATATTATTTCAAACAGGGGAAGCATAAGTAACAATGGTGCGAAACATAGAAATGTATAAAGTCTTTTCAATTTTGTGTTAAGTTTTGATTTCTTGCAGATAAGATTTTTTAAGCAACCAAAACCAGCATATGCTTTTCTAGTGACATTATTAATGTTTTTGGTCCAAGTGAATCTAGATGTGAGAGTGAGGCCAAGGTACTTTGCTTCTTTAACTTGAGGAATTGTTTTATCGAACAAAATTAATTTATTTGCAATTTTATGCTTCATTTTAACTCTCGTCTTTCTTAAGAATATCATTGTTTGTGATTTATCAGCATTAATGATTACTCGCTAGTCTTGACACCATTATTGAATTTCAATAAGTGCATTTTATATTTTCATGAGAGCATGCTTTAGAAACATCTAACATAGTCATGGCTGTATAAATTTTTTTATGCATGTTATTACCAATTATTTTGGTTAACCTAACAAGTTGTTTGACAGTGGATAGATCTTTTCTAAAGCCATACTGTTGAGTAGGAAGAAGTGTAATATAATCTTTCATTCAATTTAGAATTATTTTTTCATAAATTTTTCCTAATGTAGGAAGTAAGCTGATTGGTCGAAAATTCTCAGGTTTTCTGGGGTCTTTACCAGGTTTGGGGAAGAGTATTATTGTTGAAGTTTTCCACATTTAGGGGAAGATAGAAAATTATAGGCAGTTGTTGTAAATCTTGACTAATTTCTTGATATAATCCAATGGAAGTAATTTAATCATATTGTTGGTGATGTTATCAGCACCTTGCGCTTTTTTAACTTTGATATTCTTGATAACTTATAATACTTCACAGAGTTTCATAGGTTCGATACTGGTGTATAAGGGAGTATTGCTTATAAAATTAGTTACTGTTTGTTCAATAGCATTTGTAAAGTTAGTATTAATATTTTGATTTGGTTAGGATTGATTATACAGATAATTAGAAAAAATATCCTGCATTTCATTGGTGAATACACATGTCCATTAGGTCCAACAATTTGAGAGTTTATATAATTTTTATTTTTAAGTTGTTTCGCAAGTATCCATACAGAATGACTTTCAGTACTTAGGTTTGTGATCTTGTAATTCCAGCTTTCTTGCCTGTATTCAGCCCATGATTTTTTGATTAAATAATTTAATTTATTATTTAAGGTTTTATAATATGGATTACAAGTTTTTCGGTACTTCTTTCTAGTGCGATTTCTTTCTTTGATGAGTTCTCTGATATTTGTAAGAAGTTTTAGGTAGTTATCTTCATATTTAATATTGGTTGTTGCTATATTGTTCGCTTCAATAATATCTTGATTGAATTAGTTAATATAATCAGTTATGTAATTTTCTAAAGATTGTTTATTTATGATGCATGTTTCACTGATTTGTAAGGTATCTTGTGGATTAACTTGTTCTCTATTGGCGTTATCTTGTAAGATGTTATTGAAAAGTTGACAGTTTGTGCGGGATATACGTTTATTAATGTTATAATTTTTATTCAGTCCAATGCAGCCAATGACAGGTAAGTGATCAGATGAAATTTCAATTATAGTGTTAGCAGAGATAGGAATGTTGCTATTAGTTATGAAAATGTCTAAATTATCTCCGTGGGTTAGATGTGGGCTGTAATGGGTGGGCTCTATTGGAGCAATAATTTTAAGATTATTATTTTGAATGATGGTTCTAAGAATTTTTCCATTTTCGTTAGTAGATCTGCATCCCCAAAGTTCATTTTTACAATTTAGGTCGCCTCCAACAATAGTAGGAAATTTATTGTTAATAATAGCAAAGATGTCATTTCCTGAAGGTACACTTTGTGGCCTGTTGTAAAGATTTATGAGTTTTAGATTTAAGTTTGGAAGAATAATAATTACAAATGTTTCCTCGAATCCATTTCCTGTAGTAGAACTAAAGTGGGTGGAGTTTTATTATTACTGCAGTTTCTCCTCCTTTGTGGTGGAGTCTCTCCGTTCTGTAAATTTTGT
Organism: Latrodectus hesperus; assembly: GCA_037975125.1. Taxonomy (NCBI): domain Eukaryota; kingdom Metazoa; phylum Arthropoda; class Arachnida; order Araneae; family Theridiidae; genus Latrodectus; species Latrodectus hesperus. Next base: position 3,686,641 of record JAJQOW010000018.1, on the reverse strand, counting down.
AGTTGGGAATATAGTCAAATGTGTTTCCCAACACATTTGACTCCTCAAGTTATTTTGAGGAGTCAAATGTGTTTCAGTGAGAAGAATGCTGTCTACATTATGTTTATTGATAAATTCTGCAAATTCTGAGATTTTATTAGCGAACCATTTGCATTCCGAATAGCGATTTGTATTGGTGAAAATTTACGATTTAAATTATTCATCGTTAATTTTTAAAGTTTCCTCTTTCTTGGCGATTGCCTCATTTAGTTGTTTAACTTGAGCAGTGAGTTTGAATATTCCTGATCCTTTGAATAAAAAATCAAAGATTCAAGTTCAGCTATCAATGAGTTGGCTTTATTTATAGTATTTTTTGTTTTATTTATGGTTTCGTTGTTATTTACTAGAGCATTACCGTATGGTAAATTAGGATTAGTGTTTGGCACTATTTTGCTTTTTATTTGTTCAATTGTGTTTTTACTTTTATTTTTTGGAAATTTGCTACATCCTCTGTAGCTAGCAGGATGATTATCACCACAATTTTCGCGTTTTGCAGGAGTAGTAGTAGGTTTTGCGCATTGAGAATGATGATGGTCACCTGCGCATTTGACGCATCTGAATTTATGATGACAGGAAGTTTGCGCTTTTTGAAAACCTGACATCTGAAACATTGCGTGGTACCTTTAGGGCCTCTATAGTTTTCAACTTTAATAACTTTATTAAATAGATGAGTAATATTAAATATTTCTTTAAATTGGTGGGTTTTGGGTAATGTCACTAAATATAATGGTACGTTTTTTTTTATTGCCATCAACTTTCTTGTTCATTTGAGTAGTGTTAAGAACTGGGAAGCCTTCAAAAATTATTTCGTTTGTGATTTCTTCAGGAGTATAAATGGGTGGTAGATTTCTAATTACAATTTTTAAATTTTTGTCTTCTGGGAGTAGAGAGTAGAAAAGTATGATAAGAAGTATTATTTTCATCCAGAGGTTTAGTGATTTTACCATGAGTATCCCACGACTCAATTTATAGTGTAAGGATTTCAGATCCAGTCATCTCGGCAGAATATGCGGAGATATTATTAGTTTTGAATAATTCTTGTAAGGTTTTCCAATTGATGTTCTTGTCTTTTATAACAATGGGAGGAACTCTGTTATTCTTTTTTGCCAGTTGAAATTGAATTTCATCATTTTCATGGTTTTCTGCTTGTGAATTTGAGGCATCATTCCTTTTTTTATTGGTTGTATTAATAGATTCATCATTTTTTCTTTTATTTAGGTTAATCCTGGACAGTTTATGGGTGATTTGAGGTAAAGTTGGGAAGTTTTCATTATTATTATTTGAATCATCCTCTTCAACCTGCATAAGCATTTCGAATCTGTTTTCTGTAGGAAATGTAAAAGCCGGAGGGCGATTTACTATTTTAGGTGTAGGTTTAACAGTTCCATGTGTGTTGTCTTTCCTGTGTTGAAATTTGTTGAGTTTTTCCGTCAGCTTAGTGAGCTCGAGGCTATGAATGAGTAATAATTCAATGTCATTTGCAGACATAAGTAAGTTGCTAATTTTGTGTATGACGTCTGTAGTGAGCCTAATTTTGCTGCTAATAGTCTTGTATTCAATGCCCAAATCCGATTCCAGTGAATGAGTCACGGCCCTAACCGTGGTGGGGGCAAGAATGCAGTCCCCCGCGCCATTGTCAGCAGACACAGTATATATTACTCATATTTCTTTGCCTAATACTAGAATTTAAAGCATTACAGAATAAACAAAAACTTGTAATTAATGAAATGTTGCATAAATAATAATTATTTTTTTAGATTTTTTTATAAATATTCAAGTGAATGCTTATTTAAAATGATAATATTTTTAATTAATATTGATTATATTAATTAATTTTATGGAGTAATATAAAATAGTATTGATCAACTTATTTAATTTTAATTAATTATTAATTTAATTTTTATTCAATTTATTTATAAAATTTTAAAAACCTTGTCATTTTACTTTAATCCAATAGATGGCAGTAATAAAGAAATTGTAACAAGTACAAAATGTAATCAGTAAAATGCTTATTACTTTAAAATTAACTGTACTCAGTACGTACTAAGAACAGGAAAAGTAACTAGGTCCCATTCCTAGTCTATATTTTAATTGCTGGACTCTAGATCAGCCTCTAATTATATGAAGCTGATCTTCGGCATTATTTAACCGTACAAAACCGTATTCTGTGTTTCTAGGTATTTATATTATAATTAAAAATTTATTTTTATTATATATACTAATAGCTTTGAATTAAAATTCAAAGGGACAGTTTTCAAAGTTCTCAATTTTATAATGACAATTTTATTTTATTACATTTATTCAACTCAATTTCATTAAACTTACATGCGTAAATTGTGGCATATCTCTAGGTATTTATCAAGCACATGATTTGCTCTTTTTTCATTTATTTTCTTGTAGAAGTGTTAAAAAAGAGAGAAACAATTTTATAAATTATTAATTAAAATTTATAAACTTTGCTCTCAATTTAATGTATGTGCTTATCGAAATTTTGTTAGAATTTAAACAACATGAATGACACTAATAATTATTTATTTAAGCATAAAATACATTGAAATATACAGTTCAAAGCAAACTTGGATTTTCCTTCTAAAGCTAGATTTGATTGGTCTTTTTTGGGTATAAATCAAGGGAGCAGATAAGCTTTTTCCTCCTCCTGAAAATGGGCCGAGCTGGCAGCCGAATGTTTAGCGCTCTTGCCTTCGGTTAAACAGTTCGTGGGTTCGAATCCCACCTTGGGCATGGATGTTTATAGTGGTTCGGAAGCCGTAAGTTCCATTTTAAGCCGTAAGTCCCGGTCTAATTAGCCCTCGTGTGCAAAAAATGACCGTTGAGCGACAAACAAACAAACAAACTTCCTGAAAATGGCGCAATTTAAACTCTATATTCCAAGAGCTTAAAAAAAATCATAGAGTATAGTCTTTCTGTAAAAAATATTAAAAACTGGAATTACTTATATTTTAAAATTTTATTAGCCGCCATTAAATATTTTTGAATTTAGATTTAGTCTATTTTTTGTATCGCGTATACCTTGTTTCAAGTGAAGCCCAGCCTCAATATGGTCATCCATGACATTATTTCGTCGACAACTGCTAAGTCTTCGAACGCATCTCAAAATGACAACCAATGTTACTGCTTTTCTCATACTTTTTCTACAAGAACAGTCTAAGATTTTTTTGCAGCGTGTCTAGTAATTAATGCAATTAAGTCTTTTATAAATTATGGAGGTATAATCAGCTGAAATCGAAGAGAAGATAGATAAATTGTAACACAATATGTGTCTTTAATACAAGTAGAATTGGTTAAAAAAATAGTAAAAAATTTGAGTACATTTTTCTTGATAATACATATAAGAAATCCTTGATTACATACAATACTAAAATAGAATTAGTTATTTACTTATTTATGCAAAGATTGATTGCAGAATACTTCATTCATAAATTTAGGTTAGTCATTTTCCATAATGTGAGATTTCTGGAATCTAGATCAACCTCTAATCAATTGAAGCTGATATTTGGTATTATTTTGGCATAGATTATAATGTGTTGTAATACGACAATTTTAATAATTTATTTTTATTATGTACACAGGTAGCTTAGGAATAAAATTCACAGCGACAGTTTTCAAAGTTCTCAATTTTATTATGACAGATTATATTTCAATAAAATTTTATCGACATCGCTTATATTATTTCAACCTATAAAATTTTTGTACCCCATTTATAAAAAAAATGGTAAACAATTTTTTTAATATTGACTTGAAATTGTTATAATTATTTTCAATTAACTTTGCTGTTAAAAAAACAAGTAATAAAATTATTCATTAAGTACTAAAATCTAAAATATGTCTCCATAAGTAAGTAACCATAAAAAAGGAATATTATGTATAGTATTTATTACAGATGTATATTGAAAAAAGTTTAGCGAATTAGAAAAATTACGGAATTTATTGTCAAGATTCCAATTTCTTGATGTTAATATCTGTGACTATACACTTTGCAATCCGATATATAAACTGATCGAAACATATAAATTTTACTACATGCCTGAAACATAAATTGCATAACGGATTGCCGGTGCACGAAATAATTGGTTGCCATTTCAAATGGATTTGCAGTGAAGTGATATTTAGTAAAATATCCCGCTGAAATATTTTTTAATTAATGTGAAATGTTTTTAAATTATATGAATAACAAATTTGTTATTGAGAAATATGTGTAGTCATTTGCCACGGGCTTACGAATTTTGTGTTTCTGACCTGCAACCTTACCTACTTAAATGATGCATAACTCTCAGTTTCCGTCAAGAACATGATTTGCTCTTTTTTTTATTTATTTCCTTTAAAAAGGGTTAAAAAATCGGAGAAAGAAAATAAAGTTTAAAATATAATATTAATAAGAAGGTTATTATAAAATTTGAATTTTATTTGCTTTAAAATTATGAAACACCATTTTAAATTTTAATTTTCTTATTTAGATTACTTAAGAAAATAATAAATTTTAGATATTCTCGGTCTCTTGATTAATTTCAGAGCTCTATATTGATATGATCTTTCTTTTTCTGAAGGAAGTAACTCTGAATAAAATTTCACATTTGCTCATTACTGGATTTGTTATTGTTCTTATATTTGGTTATTTTTCTGCTCGAAAATAAAAGTAATTTGTTGACTAAGCATTTAAATAATAAGAGGTGATAGGACCAGTGGGTCCGAGAGATGTCCTGTAGTAGAAGACCAGGCTCAAGACGCCATCCAAAGAGCAGTCTTTGAGAAATTCGCCACATCGTAAGAAATGCACGCGTACAGCCAATTGCTTCATCGGCCGCCATCCAGACGCAGGTAGCACCTTTTGTAGGGGCCTTTGTGTCTTCTCGAACCATATGAAGGTGCCTGGCTGAAGGACAGTTGGTATCATGATGCCCATTACGTGTGCTGCCCTTGACATCTACCCGTCGACTCCTTCGTCTGGAGTTTTGTCTCACACAAGGAAACTGGACTGCAGCGGAATGGAACCAGGCCTTCTTTAGGGACGAATCCAGATTCAATCTCGGCAGTGAGGACAATCGCGTTTGCGTGTGGAGAAACCGTGGTGAACGCTTCAATCCTGCCTTTGCTGTACAGCAACACATGCCTCCCATAGCTGACGTGATGGTATAGGGTACCACTGTTTACAATACATGGTCACCCCTAGTATTGTTTCATGGCACCTTGACAGCCCAGCGGTATGTTCATGAAATTCTGCAACCACATGTGTTGCCACTCATGCAATATCTCCCAGGAGCCCATTTTCAACAAGACAATACTCGGCCTCGTACGGCAAGTGTGTCACACCAATGTCTCCGCACTGTTCCTACCCTTCTTTGGTATGACCGATCCCAAGATTTGTCTCCAAACAAGCATATCTGGGATCATTTGGGACGTCGAGTTGGGCATCCCAGAAGGTCGAATGAACTGGAGGCAAGGTTACTGCAATTAGTGAACGAAATATCTCAAGACATCATACAGAACTTGTATAACTCAATGCTCGATCGTATCGCACCATGCATTCGCTTTAGAGGAGGTCGAATATAATATCAACTCCTGCGTTCTTTTGCCTTTTTGTCTGAAATAAATTATCCTTTTACTTTAATTTTCTCATCATTTATTTATATCAAAGTAAATATTATGTGTGTACAATTTCGTTCTATTTTCACGATTCCTTTTTGGAATGCTAATTTTTTTGTCTATGAGTTTGTATATAGAAAGCTGTACTTTCAGATATCGCTAAATAATTCGTCAAAGTTTCGATGCATTGTTTAATTTGAAAATAAATTTTTCTAAAATTCCAAGATAGTTTAAATAAACTATTTCAAACTTATTTAAATAATAAAAAATTTCAAGTTATAGGTATAAAGAATCTTTCTGAAATGTTAGGGAAAATTTTAGCGGAGTCCCAAAAATTAGTAAACTAGAATCCATCATATTTTTATTATTTGTAATATCTCAAACACTCGAATACTGTTTAATAAGTTTTAACAGACTGTACTGCTATATCAGTTAGAAATTAAAAATATTTGTTAAGGCCTGTAATGAACATTTAATTAAACTTACCATTAGGTTTAAAGCCTAGAAAATAGGATAAAATATATTAAAAACACAAGCTACAGTTTTTTCTAGATGGAGTAAAATACCAACCAATAATATTAAAATAATAAGCAAATAATTCCATTGTCTCTCAAGGTAAAATATTCAGGATTAACTCTAGATAAAATACTAACTTATAACTTCCATTTCACTGAACTAATTTAGAACAGCGCATGCAGCATTTATACCCAATAGGTCAATGCAGTGTCCAGTAGTTAAACTACGCTGGCCAATTTTCGGAGGTGCAGCTGATATATATGCATATTAAGAAACTACAAACTATCGAGAACAAAACTCTCCAGATATTTTCTAAGTCACTATAGTACTTCAAAAATGAATCGGACATGCGTGACATGTGCATTACTAACATATTTCTCTAGTTACTTTTTATTAGAAATACTAGAATATTTACTGCAATCTCCCAGACATTCAGAACATATGAATAGCGAAATAGTAATCTACAGCATTTGCAATGCCGTATATAAATTGCAATAAAGAAAGAACAATATTAATACCCAACATTTAAAGAAAACAACACTAAAAATTCAGATTAGACGAGTAGATAACAACACAAATATCAGGTCGTATATTCACTTTCTAATTACTTAACAAATTTTATAATAATTTTAGCTTTCTTTTTTTTTTTAACTTTCTTCGTTCTTTTGAAATAAACCAGGAATAATTTTACCATATAGCTAAGAAATTAATTTTCTATACAAATTTATTAATCGTATTTCATTGGCTTTTATGGTAAATTTATCCTACAGGAAATTAGACTTTTGCTCTGGAGCTCCATGAATGGAATACTGTCTTGATTGGTTTGTTTGTCGCTCAACGGTCTTTTTTTGCACACGAGGGCTAATTAGACCGGGACTTAAAGTTCAAAGTGGTCTTAAAAAGGTTTTAAGTGGATTCCGAACAACTGCAAGCATCCATGCCCAAGGTGGGATTCGAACCCTCGAACTGTGGAATCGAAGGCAAGAGCGTTAACTATTCGTCTGCCTGCTCGGTGCAATTTCGTCTTGAATCCCTGTAAAAAAGATTTAAAAGAGTAAAAAATTAAAAAAGAAATTCCTGAATTTTATTATTGTATTTATTAATAACTTCCATTAAAAAATTTTGAATTTAAATTAAGTTTTTTTGCTTAAAAAAATATTGCAGCTGACAATGCTATTTCTTAATTTTATCAGACGTAATCTGGCTTTAAAATTATAGTATCATGTCTGAATCATTAATAATAACAACTATATTTTTTTTAATTTTATAAATTTGTTTGTCTTTTTATATAAAATAATATAATTTGGTACATCAAGAATTAATTTTTTTATAACAAAATATGTTTTCTTAAAAATTATTATATTGTAGAGTTTACAGTAGGATTGATGAAAATTTTTGGATTAGTTATTTCAATTAAATTCATTATAATTTTACTCAATAAGATTTGTTTAAATTTAATGAGAGTGTCATTCTGACACAAGAAATTCAGTAATGCAAATAAAAGTTATGTTTGTCAAATACGATATGATGGTTTGGACTATTATTGGACCGTTTAAGCCGTGACAAGAAATTATGACTTTTAAATAGATGATACATCTTGTGGTACACTTTACCACAGTCTTTTTAAACAAGATATTATAAAGGAAAGATACTTTACTTTTCACGGTATCACACAATATTGATAAAAAAAACTGCATAAAAAGCGATATACTACTGTAGTGCTGATTTATATAAATTTTAAATAATACGTTTTAAATAATACGTTCCTGTAGTAATTCCAAGAACTTAGTGGTATACTGGATCCAAAATTTTACGGTCTGATAAGCTCGCAGGTGTAAATATATAACATCTATATTCCAGGTTATTTGTAATGAATGACTGAACAATTTAAAATACGGGATTAGTTTTGTTCTCCATCTGTTACCTGAAATAGGTTGTAAAAAAATTAATTTTCATTTAAATTGATTTTTTTACTTCAAAATTATAGTTGTAGGTTAAGTTATTAGTAAATTTGAGACCTAGGATTTTTATATGTTTAGAGGCATAAAAAGAACACTATCGCAATCTCTATAAGACATAAATCCATGATGATTTGGATGAAAATAATTGGAAAAAGAAATATGATTTGTGTAAGAAGATTTAAATGCTGCCTTCCACATGACCTTACATAGAACACATGTAAGACATAGTGGGCGATAAGAATTAATATGTAGTATCTTTCCCAGATTTTATTATTGGAATTATGATACATTTTTTCCAAGATGGTGGAGCAGTTCCGCTTAACCAAGAGCTATTTGTGATTGACAAAAGGTATCGTAAAACTGTGTTTGATAGATCTTTCAAAATTTTAGCTGATATTAAATCAGGACAAGAGCTAAAGTTTCTTGACATTTAGTAATCACCAATTGGAATTCTAAGAGAGAGAAGGGAGAGTTATATTCTAAATAAAAGTTTGTTTTGTTTTTCTTTAATTTATCAAGAAAGTTTTTGTATAAAATTTGGAATTGATCTATAGAAACAAGTCCGTTATTAGCAATTTGAGTGTTAATTTAATTGAAGAAGCCGGTCCATAAAATTTTATTGCTGGAAGTACCTTTGGAATAATTTTAATTATAGATTTTGACACTTGCTTAAGCAGGGACATGGTCACTGCCACAATTATCTGAACTGACTAAGAAAGTACAAAAAGGAAAAATATCAGGTGATACAAAGTTATCATTGATAATAAAGGGTCTGTGATGGAGTCCGAAATGAGTAATCTGACTGGTATTTAAAAGACAATTGTTGTTGTCCAGAACCCAATCGAGAAATTCTGAAGATTCAAGAGAGTGTGAATAACTACCAAGCGCCGAACTTAGAACATTAAAGCCTCCAGTTATTATGAAGGAAGGATGAATATTATATATATATATATATATATATATATATATATATATATATATATATATATATATATATATATATATATATATATATATATATATATATATATATATATATATATATAATTAACCTTGTGCATGTTTACTGTTGTAAACATCATCCATTGAAGTCATTATGTACATTAAACTAATGAATATTATTTTAAGATAAAACTTCATCTGAAAATAAGATATGAATTTTTAAATTGAAGATATATTTAGCATTGATTGAATGTTTCCCATTTCTTACTTGCATTAAATTAGTTTAAAAAATAATAAGCTTTTTAAAAATGATGGATAATTTAATTGTAAAACAGTATATAAAAAATTATGTACAATTTTTTTAAAGCTTTAATACTATATTTTTATGCATCCATTTGTTAAAAATATACTTGTAAAATGTAACAGATAGATTATTTGTGTATTTAATATATTTTTTAACCATCATTATTATATGCTAATTTTTTTCCTCGAGATTTGGAGGACATTCCAAGACCAGCCCTGGTTGCCAACATATGTTGAAGCTGATTTGGGCAGCGACAAGCCATTTTACCTAGACTCCACTAAAGGGTTATCGGACTTAATTAATAAAGTGAGTGACCCGAGCAACTGGAATTAGGAAACATTTGGTTTAGAGTTAATAGTACAAAATGCTGATAAAAGCCGAGGTGCCCAATGACATACAAACCCAACTGTAAGGCAGTCAGCAAACCTGTGCACCGCGTGGCTTCTGGATGGTGTTTCATTGGTGTCTGTTTTGTGCACCCCTGTAGTGTGTGGTATACCAGCCAAACACGAAACAATCACGTCATAAATAACGTCACTCCAAATATTAACCAATAAATGTTTGTTTACTGTTTAACTTGCATTATTATATTGTATTGTATATTTGTTCATATTTTCATATTTGAAAACAGAATCATGCCCAAAACGCGAAGAAATATTGAATGTAATATTTTGATATAAATATCAGCAGTAAATATTATTGCTGAAGTATGTTTTGAAGAGAAAATAAAGGGAGGACAAAATTTAAATAACATAAAATTTATTTAAATTCTCATGCAACTTATTTAAATGCAGTTAACTATAATTTTTTGAAATGAATTTTTATAAACTATAAATAAAAACTAAATTGAAAGATTTTGTATAAAAATTTTTTTGCTATAAGCACTTATGCATTTGCATTATATTAAAAATCCTAAATTAAAAAATAATTGCATTTTATTTCAGAATATGTTTTATAATATTTAATTAAAAAATACAAATAAATTTATTTATCATATTAAAGTTCATGTGTATTTAATGCACTCATAAAAGTAATAATAAATAAAAAAATATTATTTAAATTAGGGTTTCTGTTGTGTTTTAATTTTAGTTTAAATTAAAAACGCTTTATTCAGTTAGTTTTTATTAAAAACTAAAATTACTCAAAGTATTCTTTTAATTTTAAAAAGCAATTTCAATGAGGAAAAGTTAAGTATAATGAAAACAGTTTTTAAAAATTTTGTGAAATTTTCCTAGAAAATTGTTTTTTGAAATAATTATCAATTATTCAAAAGAGATCTTTATATAGTTGATTTTTTAAAAATTTTATTAAAATAATTATCATCACGTTGGTTTTAAAAGAACTTGTTATCTATTAAAAATATATAACCGAATAAATAAGTATATATTATGAAACAAAAAACTGAAATTCTAACACATATTGACCAATTAAATTTAAATTGCTTAAAAAATATTTAAAGATAAATTCTTCAATGTCTATAGAAATTTGGAATTCCATGCTCTTTTATAAACAGCGTAAATCAAGTAAATATACACTTGTCGCTCGATTGTGGTTGAAAAATATTGAACATGCTGAATACTTCGTTTGGTGGAAAGATACGCCTCAATTTGGTCAGTTACATCAGATCTTGGAGGGCTTCTGGACAGCTAAAAGCCATCCACCGTGTCCGGTTGACGTAGGCCAAGTTCGCTGTCTGTCTAATAAGACATTCACCTTTTCTGTACAAGTTTTACTGTTGCTAAAGCTTACAGCGACAAGCCGTTAGCTGTTTTGTGTATAATGATAACAAACAATAAACTGATATAGGAAACAATAATAACATTTTATTCTGTCTAATTTTTTTCATGACTGGTAGATATTAAAAGAAACGAAATTTTATTGTGTGAAGAGAACAAATTTTAAATTTAAATAGCACAAATATTTGTACCACCCATCACCAAACTTCTACCAAAACCATTCAGTATTATAATGGTCAAATCAAGGTGTGTTTACGTCTTCTGTGCTTTCACTATATGTGTCAATTAAACATTAAGCGTTTTAATTTTAAAGAGATCACAAATTATTTGACATTGAACTACTATTTTGTTGCCCGTGTTTAAATTGTCGATCATTGAGACAAAATATAAACCCCGCCTACTTTTTTCAGCTCTTTGTTTGAAAGAGAGTATATTAATTTGTTTCAAAAAAGAAATTGTGGCCTCAATTTTCTCTCGAGAACTTGTTTACAAATCTAAGATAGAAGAAAAAGGAAAGACCTCCCATACCCCAAGTTTTTCTCTTAAAGAATTTCTTGCTTGGTCATACCGAGGACACGATAACATTATGCAAACCATGGTCTCTCTTTCTCCACAAGAGCACTTATCTGTTGAAGAAAGTCTGAATTTATGTAATTTAGCATTTGTCGGAAAGATCTAGTTCTAACTCTAGCTAGCCACACTTCTTCAAGGTGTGATTTAATTAATTGCGGTGAATTTGCGTGGTAGAAGACGTGCGAAAAATCAGAGGTATATTTACTTTTATTCCATTCGTAGTTATTATAACTGATAGAAAATGTATTTTGTATTATGGATTTTACGTTCAGGTGTGAAATTGACTGCAGAATGATACTTTTATTGATTTTGCAAAAGCATCTACTTTTTCGTTCCCAATGATTCCAGAATGACCAGAAATCCAAACTAATTGAATAGATTCACAAATCTTAGTTGTATTTACTAAAGCTAATCCGATATGATGAGATCCGAATGATGGTTGGGGAAGAAGTTGAGAGAGTTTTCAACTTGCTTAGACAGGAGAAAAATCTGATAATATGACATAGCTGGAAGGAGAAACACAGAATTCTGTCACCGTCAGATATAAAGCACAAGCCTTTGCTATAAAAACAGAATTTAAGTTATTGATTTGCCCGGAGATATGAGTTATTTCTGCTGTTATAAATGACGATTCAAAGTTTATTGTTTACTTTTGATGCGTCAGTAAATAACAATATGTGATTGGACCATTCAGAAGTATTATGCAGTTCCAAGAGGTCATTAAGAGCATTTGTAATAAGATTTTTAGTCTGAAAAGAATATTTTCTAAGTAAGATCTTTAAATTAATATTATCACTGAGGCAAGTTTTGAAGGAGAGCTCTTAAAATGTCTGATTCTTGAATTTCATTATCTTCAAGACAGAGGAAGAGCATCAGAGATTTGACTGTAGGCATTATTTCACACAAACTACCAAACGGATATTTGGTAGAAAGTGTAAGGTTTCTGATGTGCATCCTTGTAAGAGATAGTTTTGTCTTACAGGAAGTGGCAAGCTCCCTGCTTCTTTAAGAAGAAGTAGATTCGGTGTCCAGCGTGGAAGACCTGTAGCAATTCTAAGAACTTAGTGGTATACTGGATCCAAGATTTTACGGCCTGATAAGCTCACAGGTGCAAATATATAACATCTATAGTCCAGGTTATTTGTAATGAATGACTGAACAATTTAAAATAAGGGATTATAGTTTTTGTTCTCCATCTGTTACCTGCAATAGGTTGTAAAAATATTAATTTTCATCTGGATGGATTTTTTCACTTGAAAATTATAGTTGAAGGTTAAGTTATTTGTAAATTAGAGACCCAGGATTTTATATGTTTAGATCAAGAGATAGGGGTAGTTGGTATATTGTTAGTTCAAAATTTACAAGATAATTTTTGGAGGAGAAATCTATAACTGAACATTTTGAGGAATCAATTTTTTTTAGTTTCCATTCCTTACACCATTGTTCAATTTTTATGATTGCAATCTGCATTTTTCGCTGAAGACTTTCTTGTTATAAATGAGCCGCCAAAAGGATTATATCATCAGTATAAATAAAACACTGAATGTCAGGAGAGAGAACTTCATAAATATCTGACATATAAATCATGAAAAGAAAAAGAGAAAGAACACTACCTTGAGGGACGCCTCTATTACAGAAAGTAGGTTGAGTAAAAGTTCCACGCCATTTCACTTGAAAACTTCTATCCGATATCTTTATTGGATTCTTATCCAATATCCAGTGATCAGCATTTCCTCTGATCTTGAAACTGAAGATCTTATAAATAAGACTGTCTGGCCACACTGAATCGTAAGCTTGAGATATGTCCTCAGTTGCGCATATGATATATTTTCTCTGTGAGCGTAAAGCAATAATATGATGATGAGGCATAAAAAGAACACTATCGCAACCACTATAAGGCATAAATCCATGATGATTTTGATGAAAATATTTGGAAAAAGAGATATGATTTAAATACTGTCTTCCACATGACCTTACATAGAACACATGTAAGAGATAGTGGGCGATAAGAATTTAATGATATAGTATCTTTCCGAAATTTTATTACTGGAGTTATGATACACTTTTTCCAAGACGGTAGAACAGTTCCGCTTAGGCAAGAGTTATTTGTGAGTGACAAAAGGTATCGTAAAACTGTGTTTGATAGACCTTTCAAAATTTTAGCTGATATTAAATCAGGACAAGAGCTAAAGTTTTTTAACATTTAGTAATCACCAGTTAGAGTTCTAAGAGAGAGAATGGAGAGTTATATTCTAAATAAAAGTTTGTTTTGTTTTTCTAGAATTTATCAAGATAGTTTTTGACTAAAATTTGGAATTGATTTATAGAAACAAGTCCATTATTCGCAATTTGAGTGTTAATTGAATTGAAGAAGCCAGTCCATAAAATTTCATTGCAGGAAGTACCTTTGGAATAATTTTAATTATAGATTTTGACACTTGTTTGAACATGGACATGGTCACTACCACAATTATCTGAACTGACTAAGAAAGTACAAAAAGGAAAAATATCAGGTGATACAAAGTTATCATTGATAAGGAAGGGTCTGTGATGGAGTCTGAAATGAGTAGGCTGACTGGTATTTAAAAGACAATTGTTGTTGTCCAGAAGCCAATCGAGAAATTCTGAAGATTCAAGAGAGTTTGAATAACTACTAAGCGCCGAACTTAGAACATTAAAACCTCCAGTTATTATGAAGGGAGAAGGAATACTATATATATATATATATATATATATATATATATATATATATATATATATATATATATATATATATATATATATATATATATATATATATATATATATATATATATATATATATATATATATATATATATATATATATAGTATATATATATATGATATAGATAGAATTAACATTATGCATGTTTACTGTTGTCAACATCATCCATTTAAGTCATTATGTACATTAAACTAATGAATATTATTTTAAGATAATACTTCATCTGAAAATAAGATCTGAATTTTTAACTTTAGGATATATTTAGCATTGATTGAATGTTTCCCATTTATTACTTGCAGTAAATTAGTTTAAAAAAATAAAAAAGCTTTTTAAAAATGATGGATAATTTAATTGTAAAACAGTATATAAAAATTATGTACAATTATTTTTATAAAATTTTAATACTATCTTTTTATGCATCCATATGTTAAAAATATACTTGTAATATATATCAGATAGATTATTTGCGTATTTAATATATTTTTTATACATCATTATTATATGCTAATTTTTTTCCTCGAGATTTGGAGGACATTCCAATACCAGCCCTGGTATTGATACATATGTTGAAGCTGATTCGGGCAGCGACAAACCGTTTTACCTAGACTCCACTAAAGGGTTATCGGACTTAATTAATAAAGTGGGTGACCCGAGCTACTGGAATTAGGAAACATTTGGTTTGGAGTTAATAGTACAAAATGCTGATAAAAGCTGAGGTGCCCAATGACATACAAACCCAACTCTAAGGCAGGCAGCAAACCTGTGCAATGCATTGTTTGTGGATGGTGTTTCATTGGTGTCTGTTTTGTGGATCCCTGGTGTGTCTGGCATACCAGCCAAACACGAAGCAATCGCGTCATCAATAACGTCACTCCAAATATTAACCAATAAATGTTTCTATACTGTTTAACTTGCATTATTATATTGTATTGTATATTTGTTAATATTTTCATATTTGAAAACATAATCATGCCCAAAACGCGAAGAAATATTGAATGTAATATTTTGATTTAAATATCAGCAGTAAATATTATTGCTGAAGAATGTTTGGAAGAGAAAAAAAAGGGAGAACAAAATTTAAATAACATAGAACTTATTTCAATTGCACATGCAATTTATTTAAATGAATTTAACTATATTTCTTTGAAATGAATTTTTATAAACTATAAATAAAAGCTAAATTGAAAGATCATTGTATAAAATTTTTTGGCTATAAATACTTATGCATTTATATTAAAAATCCTGAATTAAAAAATAATTGCATTTTATTTCAGAGTATGTTTCATAATATTTCATTAAAAAAATACAAATAAATTTATTTATCATATTAAAGTTCATATCTATTTAATGCACTCATAAAATAATAATAAATAAAAAATTATTATTTAAATTAGGGTTTCCGTTGTGTTTTAATTTTAGTTTAAATTAAAAACGCTTTATTCAGTTAGTTTTTATTAAAAACTAAAAATACTCAAAATATTTTTTAATTTTAAAAAGCAATTTCAATGAGGAAAAGTTAAGTAAAATGAAAATAGTTTTTAAAAATTTTGTGAAATTTTACTAGAGAATTGTTTTTTGAAATAATTATTAATTATTCAAAAGAGAAGTATATATTATAAAACAAAAAACTGAAATTCTAAAACATATTGAGCAATTAAATTTAAATTGCTTTTAAAATATTTAAAGATAAATTCTTCAACATGTCTATAGAAAATTTGAATTTCACATGCTCTCATATAAACATACACTTGTCGCTCGGCTGTGGATGAAAAAAATTAAACATGCTGAATACTTCGTTTGGTGGAAAACTCCGCCTCAATATGGTCATACGTGACATCTTTTTTGGATGGCTTCTGAACACAAGCGGATAGGGGTAGCCAAAATTTCTGCCACAGAGCTAGTCGTTGACAGCATTAGGAAAGGCTGAACGAATCTTTTCTCCGAGAGACTTAGTCCTTGAGAGATCTAGTCCCCCCGAATGTTGGCTGTTGAATTTACATCTGTTACTCCCATCTTTCTAAATTTTCGCGCATGCGCATTGAAATTTGCTTTTAATTACTAGCCACTTTTTTCATTTCACTTGCAGATAGTCAGTGAATATTATTCTCTTTTAATTTATAGATATAGGAAGTGATTTTTATAAATTATATTTCACTGCATGTCTTAAATTATAAATCTTATTTATAACTATAAAAATTAATATTCTGTTATTTTTCAAACCACATGTTTAATTACCTTTGTGTGTCGATTCTTGTTGTGATGTAATATGTCCTAATAAGCATTATTTTTTCAGGAGTGTGATGCAATTTTTTTGATGATCAATTACTGACATAGTATGATTATATTGTTTTGCATTGATATGTGAAAAAAATTGTGGGGAGTTCAAAATTAGTATACTTGAAACCATGCAAATGCAAGAAGTAAAATATTTTGGTATAATTGATACGATGCATTATATATACTCAAGTAGAATTTTGTTAATTTATTGTGATATACTTAGATTAACATTGTGGTATACATTTGAGTTAACATGTTAATCATTTTGATAACTGTTTTCATTCGACATAAGTTCACTGTTTTGTTCTTGAGCCAATTTTTTTTCTCACCATTCTATGTTTAATGTTTTTGTTATAGAAGTAAGTGGCATTTCGTTAATTTGTTCTAGCCAGCTGAAGGTGACACGCTCACCAAGAATATATCACTAAACAGATGTTTTCAAGATAACTTGATTGCAAATGTGCATCCACTATATCAATACTAGATTTGATACCAATTTGCATTTATTAGTTTCCCACGGAACTTGAAAATTCCCAAGTTCCACTAGTTAGGAATTTGTTAATCCTGGTGTCAAAATGATATAATCAGAAACACCAATCAATCTTTCTGCTATCTTCATTCTAGTTGTTAATAATTTAAAATTAATTACATGCATTAATTTCCTGTTTATTTGAGAATTTTACTAAACATGTTTTAAAATTTTTCATATTGTCACAAATTTTACATCACACTACTCAAAATTTTAGTATACATATTTCAACCATTGTTTAAAATACCAAGATCAAGTTATTCACAAAAAATGGGGGAATAAATTCTATTACAAATGAATGGGAATTGTGTTACTCTTAATTCCACATAAAAATATATTTTGTTATGACTGAGGTTATAATTTCAAGGAAGCTATTATTTTTAGCAAGAAAATTTTAATTTTGATTCAAACTCTAGAACTGGCAAATGATATTAAGCATCAAGAATTGCTAATTTTAGAGAAATTATTAAAATATTCCCTTAAATGTTTAAGAAATGCATCAAATTTAAATATGTAAAAAATATTTAAATAAAGTAACCACAAACATTTTTTGTATAAAAAAACCGCAGAGAACATGTTAAATTATTTAATGTCTTAATTATGAAGTTCAGAAGAAAAGAAATTTTCTCTTTGTCATGTAAACAAAATATTTTCATTTACTAATTTAATGATTACCTTTTAAGTATTATGCTTTGTTTCTCATATTCTTCAATATTTAACAGCATTGCACTAAAGATTATACTTTTACCTTCTTGAAACAATATTTAAATAAGCACTATCTTACGACTTTTTTGTCCCATTTGAGTGCTTTTGTAAACAATGACTTAATTCTAATATCAAGCTAAATAATTTGACCTTCAATAAGATGTTTCTAACATAAATAAAATTTGTCTTTGTGGTAAAATAATATGTATTTTTAACAGGTTAATTTTATTGCAAAATTAATATTGTCGAACTAAATAAAGTATTCATTTATGTGAAATTTTGGATAAATATAAAGGGATTGATACGTGTGTTTGTAGTTTAAGCGTTTTTCTAATTTTATTACTTAAAAATGTTGTTTTTAAGTTAGTTTTTAATTTTACACGGTTTGTAAAGATTTCCAAGAATCAAATTCCCGCAGGCATCGACATTCATGTTAAAGATTGTTCTGAACCAAATACGCATATAATTATGTAAATGCAATATTTATCAATCATTTCTGTAAATAAAAGTAAATAATTGTGAACATTAACGAGACTATTTTTATTTGAGTTAAAATTATTTATGATAATTTAAATAGCCTTCAATGATGACAGCTATAACAGACAATTTTTTTATTTAAATCAAAATTCTATATATAATACTGGATCATATATTGTATAAAATAATGAGTGATTTTAGAATTTTTAGACATTTCGAATAGATTTAAATAGCAAAGATTCTTAAACTTTTGCATCAAACTTTTCAACAATGCATGAAAATTTCCAGCAATAAATGACAACAATGTGGTTTATCAGTTTTTATTGAAGTAATATTCAAAGAATTTAATACAAAGAAATCAACAGCAAATATAAAAAGAATCAATTAAAATCACTGAACATATTGTACCGAGCTCCACGGGTTCGTGTTGATTGAGAGTTGAATAAAGCGACCACTTAATGAACACAAGACTTTTATTCGTAAAAACTTCACTAGATAAACGAAATTCCCGCTGTAACAATCACAATTATACAGCTACAATTCGTCAGATACAATAGGAAATAGCTTCCAATCACAGGTCTCAAATACCTCAGACAGAGAACAACTAGCAGTCACAACTAATCGTCTTCACTCACTGACTGTCTTCACAAAAACTCTATTACTCTTCCATGTCGGGCTGCGGTATTTATACCTGACTTGGCGGAGAAATCTACCAATTTCGCCAAGGCTCTGGAAGCTTCTAGGCTATCTCGGAAAATATTGGTCCTAGAGCTTAGGTGATGGATGTTTCCAGAAGTATCGATTTCTCGCCAAGTCGCCAAGAATCTCGCCAACCATTGCCAAGTCGCCAAGAATCTCGCCAACTGTCGCCAAGTCGCCAAATCTTTAGGAAATCCGCTTTTAAACTACAACGCGTCTAAATACCGCAATTTTTGCCCAAAATGTGAGAATTTCAGATCTGTCTGAGATATTTTACGACAAATATAATCATTATTTACAAATTTGTAACATTGCCCCCCTCTCAAGGACTGCACGTCCCGGGCAGTACAATCCCTGATAGGAGGCCAAATTTAATATAAAAGAATTTACATTTCAAGAGGATACAGAGCACATTACATACACAAGCAACTAAAAATACAAGAAAATAGAAAAGATTAAAATTATCTATACTATTTACAAACAGACCATGGTCTACTGATTTTTACTCTACATTACGATAAGGAGCTAATCTATCATAATGTACTACCTTTGGTTTTGAAGCAGATGATTTTCTTATACGAACCACGACGTCGTTCAGTCTTTTTAGGACTGTGTAGGGACCTTCCCAGTTGGCTTGCAACTTTGGAGAAAGTCCTTTACGTCGAATCGGGTTCCACAACCAAACTTTGTCACCTTCTTGGAATTCATGTCCCGTCGCTCTTGTGTCATACCTTGTCTTCATTCTTTCGGTCGTCAGGTTGATTCGGTCTCGAGCGAAGTTATGGACATCTTCAAGACGTGCCTGAAGGTCTCGAAGGTATTCCTCTGGCGATGAAGATGTATCCGGTGGACGACCAAACTGAAGATCACAAGGGAGACGAAGTTCGCGACCAAAGAGCATCTGTGAAGGAGTATATCCGGTAGTCTCATGGACAGCACTACGATATGCAAGCAGAAACAGCGGTAGCTTCAAATCCCAATCTTGCTGATTTCTGGAAACCATAAGGGAGAGGTTATTCAAGATGGTTCTGTTAAACCTCTCTACCATGCCATCCGATTGTGGGTGTAGTGGCGTGGTCTGCGTCTTGTCTATTCCGAGAATTTGACACATTCCTTTAAACACAACAGAGGTGAAATTTGTCCCTTGATCAGAATGAATTTGTAAGGGTGTGCCGAATCTGGAAACCCATTGTTGCACTAGAACCTCGGCTACTGTAGTCGCCTCTTGATCGGGGATTGCAAACGCTTCAGGCCACTTAGTAAAGTAGTCCATGACAACTAGTATGTATTTGTTGCCATTTGAGGATCGTGGTAAAGGACCCAAAATGTCCAATGCTATCCTCTCAAAAGGTGCTCCTACGTTGTACCGCTGCAACCTTCCTCGGCTACGTTTCTTCGGTCCTTTACGTGCCGTACAGTCATCACAAGATTGGCACCATTTCTCTACATCTTGTCTCGTTTTGCTCCAATAGAAGCGTTCTCGAACTTTCTGTAGAGTTTTCATTACTCCGAAGTGGCCTCCAGTTGAGCTACTGTGCAATTCTTTCAAAACATCTGAAATTCTTGATTTTGGAAGAACAAGCTGCCATTTGAAATTACGTCCATCATCGGACTCCCATTTCCTGTATAAGACACCATTTCTTATATGGAGTGAGTCCCAAAGAGCCCAATATTGCTTAGTAGCAGGACTGTAGGTGGAGATATCCTGCCAACTTGGTCTCATACTAGAAGATTCTTTCAATTCAAGAATTGGATTTATATCTGGGTCTTCTTTTTGGGCTTCCCTAAGTCCTTCATCACTCCATGGGTCTGGCTTTGATGGAGGTGAAACAGTAACTTGGCGTACCGAAGTATTTATCAGCTGATAGTTCTTCTCTACTCTAGAACAATATCGGCAGCTTTCATTACACGGCTTCCTTGATAGTGCATCAGTATTTCTTTGAAGAGTTTCTTTGCGTTGACATATTTCCATCTTAGAAATTCCACCATCTTTTGTTTTCGGACAGTATCTACGGACGTGTCCGACTCCACCGCAAGTCCAACACTGAATTTTTGTGTTTCTGCCACCTTTACTCAATTCTAAGCTACGCAATTTTCGCTGCAGATCTTCGATTTGCTTTCTGAGATCATAGTCCGTATCAGTAGTAGAGACGGCTCTGATTGAGTGCCGGTCTTTACGCGCGGCCTGCTGGGCAGCTTCTATCTTATGTGCGTAGACTAGGGCAGATCCAATATCTTTGATATCGGCGAGTCTAAGTGTTTTCTGTATCTCCGGATCCCTCACACTATCGATGAAGTGATGGAGAGCCAGATCTTGACGTGTCTCAGCTGGGCAGTCCGAAAATGCTAGATGGGAAAGTCGCTGAATATCGGCAGCCAATTCTTGAAGACTTTCACCCGCTTTTTGATAGCGGGACTTTAACTGTAGTCTGCTATATTCTTTAGTGCACTTATCTCCAAACCGCAGCTCAAGCGCACTCGATAGGGCTTGGAAATCGTGCCTCTGCTCCTCCGGAAGCGTCTCGAGGATGTCAGCCGCGTCTCCTCTTAAAGAAGCCGCCAGGTGAAAAGCTTGGGCTCGGGGATTCCATCCATTAGCTTCCGCTACCATCATAAACTGGGTCTTGTATACTTGCCAGGATGATTTCCCATCAAATGTTGAGAGTTTAATATTGGCTAGGGAAGGCACAAATGTCACGTTGGGTTCCTCATGTTTGTTTGATATTTGCTTCTCCAAGCTTTCAATCTTCTTATTCATATTGTCTAATGCTTCTTCAACGTTTTCTTCTATTTCCAGAACTTTAGTTTCAACTGAAGTTACCTTATCTTCCATTGCATTCATCTTCTCCTGAATGATGTTGGAGAATTCTTCTTTAACACTTACAATGTCCTTCTTAAGTTCCTCCTGTCCAGATTTTATCTCTTTCATCATCTCGGTTTTAATCTCTTCTTGTCCAGCTTTCATCTCTTCTTGTCTAGCTTTCATCTCTTCTTGTCCAGCTTTCATCTCTTCTTGTCTAGCTTTCATCTCTTCTTGTCCAGCTTTCATCTCTTCTTGTCCAGCTTTCATCTCTTCTTGTCTAGCTTTCATCTCTTCTTGTCCAGCTTTCATCTCGGTTTTCATATCTTCTTGTCCAGCTTTCATCTCAGCCATCTGCTCCGCTAATTTTTCGAGAAGACTTTTCATTAAATCCATATCCATTTTTCTTGTGACACGCTGCATCAACTCTTCAATCCCGATTCTGACACCAGTTGTACCGAGCTCCACGGGTTCGTGTTGATTGAGAGTTGAATAAAGCGACCACTTAATGAACACAAGACTTTTATTCGTAAAAACTTCACTAGATAAACGAAATTCCCGCTGTAACAATCACAATTATACAGCTACAATTCGTCAGATACAATAGGAAATAGCTTCCAATCACAGGTCTCAAATACCTCAGACAGAGAACAACTAGCAGTCACAACTAATCGTCTTCACTCACTGACTGTCTTCACAAAAACTCTATTACTCTTCCATGTCGGGCTGCGGTATTTATACCTGACTTGGCGGAGAAATCTACCAATTTCGCCAAGGCTCTGGAAGCTTCTAGGCTATCTCGGAAAATATTGGTCCTAGAGCTTAGGTGATGGATGTTTCCAGAAGTATCGATTTCTCGCCAAGTCGCCAAGAATCTCGCCAACCATCGCCAAGTCGCCAAGAATCTCGCCAACTGTCGCCAAGTCGCCAAATCTTTAGGAAATCCGCTTTTAAACTACAACGCGTCTAAATACCGCAATTTTTGCCCAAAATGTGAGAATTTCAGATCTGTCTGAGATATTTTACGACAAATATAATCATTATTTACAAATTTGTAACAATATTGATTTTGTTTGGTGTTTACTTGATTGATGGTGATTACACATATCTAAATACAAAACTTTATTATCATGAAATTATTGAATACAAGTCAACAATACACATGAACTAATGTATCTTTATAAACATATAATATTGCAAATCAATTATTAATTACACAAATTTTATTAGTTATGTAGCTAAGCGGAGAATAAATTTCAATGCCAATTATAAAAGTACAAAACAGTTACCATAACTGAAATTAGGCAGGATAATCTGAATTCAGAATTATTATTTCCAAGTGAGCACTGTATTATTGGAAATTATCATACCATAAAATTAAAACTATAGCTGTGTAATTTTTTTAATCAATTTATTCACTAATAGTAGTTGATGTTTCAGTTTGGTTAAATAAAATAAAGAAACAGAACTTTTAATTTGAATGAAGAAACTGAAGACATATCTTAAGCAACACTTACTTGTTTAGCACAAAACATACAGCTATAAAATGTAAAATAATATTTATAAATAAATTATATTTGCAAGTCTTCCACGCCACCCAAGAGGTTCTTGCAAAGGCGCGTTCGACCTACATTACCTATGCACAAAGGAATCTTGTACATAAGCAATTTAAATCAACCAAATTATTTTAGATGGCTGGTTCCCCAGTAGCAAAGTCTACCACAAGGCCTATCCACCATCCTTTAATTCTTACAGTAATCGAACACATAAATAATCATTTGGTGTCAGAACTAAAGATCGTAAATACAATTTTTAATCATAAAATTCTTACTATCGAAGTTAATATTTCATCCTGATATTATATAAGCACACATGTTAAATAACCATGTTAACAAATTTTGAATCTCTCCCTCTCTTTTTTTCCCTTATAAGTTTCCCATTAAATTTCCTTTATTTCAGTTATAGCACGCATATCTGTGACAACAGTTAAATGTTGAACATTTACAAATTTAATGAGATGTCATAATAAAGCACATAGCATACTGCAAAATATTAAATTTAAGAATGAAATAACAGTTACAAATAAACAGAAGCTATAGAAAATTCTTGTGCAATTCAGTAATATATGCCACTTAAAAAATTTGTCAACATACAATTTAACCAATAAAAATATGCATTTATAAAAAGTAAAGAAAAATGGCACACATATTCTAAGCAAATAATTTTAAAAGATTAACAAAAGTATACTTACTTTTATTTGTATCAGCACTGTATAACAAAAATATTTATTTTAGTAAGGATACTTTCTATGAAGCACAAGTAGAAATTTTTATAAAGCCTTCAACACACAGAAAAATTATTTTTCCAAATTGTTTCTACTATGTTTTAAATAGTAATCAATGGCTATTTTACATATAACTTAAAGAAATCTGTTATCTAACTCTCTGATCACAAACTTGATGGCTTCAATAAAAGATTACATGCAATTCTATTTGCCTCTTGACTAGATGGTTTTTTATATTTTTTAAGTATCTTATTTGCTTGCTTCCTTTTAGTAGAATAAAACCTTTGTTTATTTATTTTTTTATTTGGAGGCATTGTACTATTTGGTAATAATTTACTTGACAGGACAGAAGTTGTGCAGGCTTTATTACCCAACACTGATGCTTCGAAACCTTTCAACATATTTATTATTTTAATACGTTCTTCACTTGTAGTACAACTGTTGACTTGTTCCAGCACATCTGTTTGAATTTTTGCCATCAAATTTATAGCCTCTGTTCCTAAATTCTGAAAATTACATCCAGTTACACTCTGGGCATCATTTGCATCTAAAACACCTTGCTTGCTAAGAAAAAATTGATTTCTAATATTTAAAATGTCCCGTCGGTCTAATAAGTGTATTCGGCTCAATGAATCACCAACAGAGTTCCGAACATCATTTACAATTTCTTTGATTGGCTTCTTATTCGACAAATCAATTGCAATCTTCAGACGCTCTTCTTTACTCAATCGAAGCCTACCTAAATCACTGGAATGACCCACATGAGTCTTGATGAACTCTACTTTAATTGTATCACTCTCAATATACGATACTGACATCATAGAGGGACACGTGCCATTTATTTTATTTGATCCTAAGACTTTAATATTTCGTTTATTGTCTCCACGTCCATGAAAATGCCCTGACCTATGGCAATAAAAGTATTCATATATCTTACCATTAACTTGTTTCGTACCACGATGTTTCACATACTGCGACATGTATTCTTGTTCTATATTTTTTTCCATTCAAGAAACTCTAGCTTTGATTGAAACATTACATTCTCCCTTTGAAGAACCACATCATGAACATTATGTAAATGCTCTTCATAGCATTTTTTGGAAGTTAGATTTTCTTTACACATACAACATATGACTTTATTTTGATTTACAACATGCTCAGATTTGTGATGCACAGAAATATGCTTGTTCAAAAGATCTCTATTAGGAAAACTTAAAGGACACTCACTACAAAAAACTTCTGAAATATTAACACTCTTGGAAGATGGAACAGAAACATCACTATTAACACAAGTTTGAACATTGAGAAACTTTACATTTACATCTTTAGCACACATTACAGTCATCATAGCAGGACAATTTTTACTTTTATTTCCTTGACAGTAATAATAATGGACCACTACATCTTTCCGTTTCTTAGGCCCATTAATTTTAACAAATTTATGCACACCATTTGTATCCTTAAGCACCATGAACTCTTCGATAGAATTAAATTGATGACTCTCCTTGTTTACTTTATCACCATGCACATTTAACAAATGAGTTTCATAAATTAAGGAAGTTGAATAAGATTCTCCACAGAAACTACACACATATGAATGTGATTGCGATACTGCTGTTTTACCATGTTTTTGTTTGTTATGACGATTCAGATTGGACTTGTTTTGAAATGTAACATTGCATACATCACACTTATACTGTTGAACACTAGAGTTGCTAGCCACATCCATTTTAAGTAATCAAAACCTTAATTTTTATAATTATAAATAAGATTTATAATTAAACACATGCAGAGAAAAATAATTTATACGACTCACTTCCTAAATCTATAAATGAAAAGATAATAGCAATATAAAGTGCAAGTATAAAACAAATAAATTAACAATTATACAAGACTTCACACTCCTGAAAAAATAATGCTTATTAAGACATATTACATCGCAACAAGGATCGACACACAAAGGCAATTAAACATGTGGTTTGAAAAATAAACAGAATATTACACACGTTTCACTGACAATCTGCAAATGAAATGAATATTAATTTTTATAATTATAAATAATATATATGATTTAACACATTCAGAGAAATATAATTTATAAGAATCACTTCCTATATCTATAAATATATAAATGAAAAAAGAATACCAATAAAAAGTCGCGAGTATGATCAAAGTTCACACGTTTCACTGACAATTTGCAAGTGAAATGAAACAAATGGCTAATAATTAAGAGCAAATTTCAATGCCCATGCGCGAAAATTCAAAAAGATTGGAGTAACAGATGTAAATTCAACAGCCGTCAAGGACTAGCTCTGGGAGAAATTTTGGCTACCCCTATCCGCTTGTCTTCGAACAGATATAGCCATCCCAATATCTGGTTAAAGGTGACCGCCTTTGCTGTACTACTTTGGTTGCTGCTTCAGCTTACAGCATCAAGCCGTAAGCCGTTACTGGTACAATAATTCTCAATAAACTTAAACGTATTAATAACAAACTATAATAACATTTAATATTTAATAATTTTTTACTTAACTGGTAGATAATAAAAGTAACGAAATTTAATAGTGTGAAGAGAACAAATTTTAAATTTAAATAACACAAATATTTGTACCACCCATCACCAAATTTCCACCAAAACCATTCAGTACTATTATGGGCAAATCAAGGTGTGTTTACGTCTTCTGTGCTTTCACTATATGTGTCAATTAAACATTAAGCATTTTAATTTTAAAGAGATCACAAATTATTTGACATTGAACTACTATTTTGTTGCCCGTGTTTAAATTATCGATCATTGAGACAAAATATAAACCCCGCCTACTTTTTTCAGCTCTTTGTTGAAAGGAGTAAAATAAGCATAGACGTAATCTGTGAATTAGACATGATTTCTTGATAATTCACTCGCTTTGAAACGAATATTTTAGAGATTTTGAGAAACTTTCTATTTTACTCAAATTACACTCAGGAACATGAAATTAAATTACTTTTAAATAATTAAAAGTATGCTAAATAGAAGAGTGCGTCTAAGAACTGTACCACTGCAAAAATAACATAATGATCTTAACTGGTAGCTATCCAAGAAAACCACATTACTAATAAATATATGTTTTTATTTTATTTACACAAAGATTAAGTAAAGTATAGATGGATTATTATTTCCCGCTCAACTTTCGAAGTCATGTTATTTAACTCAAATCTTTTCAAATTTATCTAATACAGCTCATAGCACTACAGGAGTCAATATATATTCTATAAGCATTTTATATAGAATGTCTGACATATTCTTACTTCTTGAGAGGAGTAGACATAAAAGGCATGCACGCAAGGCTAATTTTTATACCAGGGAATCACTGCCAACGGAGCCGCCAACTTGTCTGGTGGACAGAGTGCCTGACTGCAGATAAGGAGATCCTGGGTTCCAATCCCAGTTCGGGTGTGGATGAACTTTTTCTCTCTATCTCTCCTGTCTTTGTATTTCCATGTATGAATGGGTTTTAAATGGTTGTGCCTACCCTGTAAACGGGTACCTATGCCATGTGTGTACTGAGGGATTCGGACTCCACATCAAAATATGGTTCAGTTGGAAAGGTGAAGCAGCGCACTTCATAATGCCAGCTTAGCTATCACAAGACAACTACAAACGGCGCAAAAATTAAGCATTAAGAATGCAAGGTTGTCATGCATGTTGTGTGTATCTAGGTTATCCTGAAAGTAATTCGAAAATATTTTCTTCTCCAGAGCAAAGGTAACCAAGCTCCTTGATACTCCAAGTCATTTTTCAAATTTTGAAATTTTTCGCGAACTGCAATTAAATGCGTATTTAAAAAGTATGCAAGAAAGGTATTAAAAATTTTTTTACTTAAATTATATTTATATAAAACATATAAATAAAAGTATAAAATATGTGTATTGAATTTAAAAATTCAAAATTAATCAGATTTATTTTACTTCTCTTGATAATTCTTTAAAATTTGGTGAATAATAGGTGACCGTACTTATCAGTAATTCTTTGAGAAACTGGTTTGTTAATACTGAACGGTGTCTGGATTTCACGAATTTTAAAGTGGAACAAAATATTTATATAAGTATGTTGTTATGAATATTGAAATAATTCAACAAGCAAACTTTTTTTTTAATTGAGGATACTTCGATTACCAAAATGTTCTCGGTGAATTATGCAATAAATCGATATGAATTGTGAAATTAAAAAATCATACCTTAAGTAAACAATAAGACCGATTTTGTTTACCCAGCTATGCCGGAACTCTATCATTACCAATGCTTACATCGAACGTTTTCTTAATGGAATCTAATGCATTTTTAATATCGACATCGTGTGTTGACTCTTGTGTATGTGTGTGTGTGTGTGAGAGAGAGAGAGAGAGAAATGCTACTAAAAATAATAATTCTTAATATAATATTATAAACAACAACGAAGTCAGGTGAAACAAAACATATGGAAACTGCCAATTGCAGAAAATCTTTGATATCTGACAACTAGTCAAGGGCTAAGCTGAATGCAATACAGTTCTTTAAATCATTTTTAAATCATATTCAAGAGATGTATTCATTGCAGTTCAGCGTCGTTCAGTTGTGTATCTTGAGATGGGAAGTTGAGAAAAAAATTTGTGCAGTGCTGATTTTTTGGATCTAAAAATTTAATTACATCTTTCAATTTTTTTTAATAAACTCTTCCACTCTATACTGGCGTTTTGCATGAGCAATATTCCAGGCAATAACTTAACTGGCTTCAGTCATATTATTAACTTGATTGTTAAGGTCATCAAAATTGACTGTTGTTTACTTAAATTAGATTTTAAAGAAGCAAGTTTATCTGATCTTAAATTGGAATTTGGGGGACACTGATCAGAAAATTGAGGAGATTTGGTTTTATAATTTCAATATAAACTGCTAACTTTATACTTTTTGTGTTAGTAAAACAATAGCAACAGGTGGTAAATTATAAATTATAGTGATACAAATTGCTTCCTTCAGAGCGCAATGTCAACAATCCGCTGCAAGGAAACTTTATAAATTAAAAATTGGTTTTTATTTGGTCAATTACGGATGGTTACACCATTGTATAAGTTTCTTCACACAGTTTTCGAAGAGTCATATTGTTATTAACGTGAACAAAAATGAAAGTTGTTATAACCTTGCACTTAGTCTTTCATATTATTTGTCTGTAATTTAAAAGACATTTTGAAACTCATACGGAACGATAGCAATTTTCTAAGATAAAATAACACAAAAATGAAAAGGGAACTAGAGTACATTAATCGAGAGCCACAAATAATCCTTCAAAGAACCACCGGTGGCTCTCGAGTAGCAGGTCGGCGACAAAATTGTTGCAATTGGTAGTTGATTTGAATTGCCAGCAGTGATTTTTAAAACGTATCTTTCGATATTCAAAGTTAAACCAATTGCAGAGTCTTTCACATCAGATGTATTAATGCCATTGCTTTTTGCCTTGCCCCTCTTAATTTCATTAATTTAAGTTTTCTTACTCAAGTAAATATAACTTAAATGTCTTAGCGCAAGAACACAGTTTCATTGAATTAAATGAAAGTATGCCGTCTCACGACTTAGTGAAGTGTATAGTAATGATTTTCAAATTTTATGGATAAAATTTCTAAATATATATTAGTGCAGAATGGCCATCGGCGTAGTCTTGAACTCAGAAAAAAATAGCATTGCAGGGACTACATCCAGTGGCGAAGGCTAGGTGAGCCTGTTTTATACATTTTTCATAACATCCAAACGCCTGGTGTTATCCTAATATTACATTAAATTAGTTAGATTAATATTTCTTAGGAATTGTATAAACTGTTAAAATTTTTCTTGAATTTGATACGTTTTGTAGCTTTTAACCTAAAAAAATATTCAATGCTTTCCTTATAAATTGAATTAAAAACCATTATTTTAAAACATTAGCTTAGCTAAAATATCTCTCATTCTTAATCATATAGTAAAATAGTACATAATACGAAATCAAAGTGTATAAACCTTGACATTTGCATGAAAATATATTTGATCTATATATTAAAATTGAGTTAGTTCAAATAGTAATTTGTTTATAAAAAAATTCGTTATTTTACATAAGGTTACATTTTTGGACTGATGATAATAGTTAAGAAAAATTAATGAGAAATTTGTTTTCATTTTTAATTTTAATAACTTAAACTTCTATATAGAAATATTCTGGACTGTTCACGGTAGTTTAGTAATAACCAGGCATCCAGGGATGCCATTTCCATCAAATCCGCTTCGTCAACCTCTTCCATTAATAATTCTGGAGTGTCTTCAGTAGCCATATCCACAAAACCTTTGCCTCCGAATGATTTAGCGACTTTTAATATGGCACCAATTTCGTTTTCTGATGTTTCACGCATGTTTTCTGTTTCAACTGAAGAGGGCCATATCTTCTTCCAACACGCATTTAAGGTTGATGTTTTTATTTCTTTCAGTGACAAAGATATGATTTTGATACAGTGCTTGATTGAAAATTTCTTCCAAGCTTCCATTACGCTAATTGATTCCGAATCGGTTGCGTCTAAAATCCATTGTAAGGATCTTCTTATATAATACGTTTTAAAGGTATAAATAATACCTTGACTTAATGGTTGGAGCAACGAAGTAGTGTTAGGTGGTAAGAACACTATTCTGACGTTGGGATGAGTCAAGTCTTGTGGGTGGCATGGAACGTTATCTAAAAGTAATAGCACCTTAAAGCTCAAATTTTCCTGCCTTAAATAACGCTCAACGCTTGGCACAAAACAATTTGCAAAAGCAATCTTTAAATAAATTTCCTGTTACCAAAGCTTTTGGATTTGCTTTCCAGTATACCGGCAAAGTGTTTTTATTTACGTCTTTTAGCACACGAGGATTCAAAGATCTATAAACTAGCAAGGGTTTTGTCATGAAGTCCCCCGATGCATTACTGCACAAAAGGAGCGTTAGATGATCTTTGGACACCTTAAATCCGGGTGCAGTTTTTCTTTTTTCGAGATAAAGGTTTTACTGGGCATTTTTCCACCAAAGTCCAGTTTCATCGGTATTGAAAACCTGATCTGCTGTGTATCCTTGCACAGCTATAATGTTTCGAATTTTCTCTGGATACGTCCTAGCGGCTTCATGATCAGCCGACGCAGACTCTCCTTGGATTCTTGTGCTATGAATTGCAAAACGCTTTTTGAATTTTTCAAACCAACCTTTTCTCGCCACAAAATCTGGGTTGGCAGTGCATTCTCCTTGTTCTTTAAGATGGTTGTAAATTTTTAGTCCTTTTTGTTTTATGGTATTGCCATCTAATTGAATTCTTTTTTGGTAACAATCATCAATGTGGAATGCTTTTTCTCCTTTTAATAAACGATCCAAGATTTGTATCTTTGCTTCTACAGAAATAAATTTCCTCTTGAATGGTGTTTTAACTTTATTTGACATTGCTTGGGGCTGAAGCTTAATGCATTAAAGATGAAAAAATTATTCTTTAACACACTGTGGCTAAACGTAGACTACCAACTAGCAGTGTGAGACACTTGTTTTCAGGTCACAGGCATGAAAGTTAAATAACGTAGGTAAAATCACATGGAAAATTGACTTACTGACTGCTCGCGGAAAACACACACGCATTAAGGCTCCTGTAAAGGGGAGCTGACGCATGGACTTCCCGACCTGTCACAAACACTCTGTGTAACAGATTAGATCTCCTGTTTCAGTTTCGAATATGTTGTTGTCCCATTCGTCTCTTGTTGGAAAAACTGTTTTAAATGTCCTTTCAAACATGTATGACTTTTCCAAGATGTCCGAGGGCATCAGGAAAGTAGGATCTTGAATTTTCCCGGTAATAACACTGTGCCCTTTAGCAACAGGCTGGTGGTAGCATTAGTTTTTTTAACTTCATTCTGTTTGCAGTCCTTCTGGCAGTGCTGCAGATGAAGATGTCTAAAGGAGTCAGATTCAACATAACTCCCAATGCTCTGGTTAGCATGGTGGACATTGCTCCTGTTATAAAGAGGCAGGCCAGTCTTTGTAGACCAACTAGACAGAAAGTCACAGTCTTCTGCTCCACCACAAGTGAGTGTAATGATAAGCTCTTCCCAATGATGACTCTTCCCAATTCAGTTGTACAGAAGCTGTGAATAAGATATATAAAATGGAAATTCTATGCCATATTTCCTATTATATAAATCAATAATGCAATGTTTTAACTTCCAGCGTTTCCAACATTCTGGCGAGGTTTGCTTCATGTCAGCTTGCTGTAAAAATAAGCTTAAAATGCGCAAAACAAGAGATTATCTTAAGAATTAATTGGACGAGCAACCAGTTTGCTACAATTATTTAGGAAACCATCCTGCTAGTTATAGGGGTTGTGACAAATTTCCAAATTCTAAACCTATACCTATTGTTAAAAGTAATCCAATCAAAGAAGTTACACATGGTATCAAAAATTACAATCGTCAATTATTTTTCACAAAGAATTAAGTAAGGTATATACTTATTTACAAGGAGGTAAATTTTCTACTTCAAGACACCAATATTCCTTATTTGACCTCATCCTTATCGAATTTCTATTTATTTCTTTGGTGCATATTGTTTAAGTAGTAAAGGTTAATGTTTCTCTAGACCATCTGATTGAGTATATTGTGATGTTTTCCCAGATTTAATACAACAGCAGTCGAGAGCCCGCATTCGTGAGTTCAATTTCTATTTCGTCTCTAACCACATTATCAGAGATTTCTTTTTGTAGATATTTACTAAATCTTAGAAAAGTTGGGTCTTCCCACCACAAGTGATTATTAAACAGTTTCGACGGATTGACACCTCTACTTATATAATCAGCTCCATTATCTTGTGATGAAATATGTCTACACTTCTCAAGATAAGAAAGCTCTTGAATTGTGGCCACATGGTTTACTGCAAAAGTTTTCAACAATTATGGTAGTTTCTTGATCTAAGAAAGAAAACAATTATGCTGTCATTCTAGTAATAAGTTTTAACATATTTCCAATCGAAGGACTGATTTAATTCGTCGCATAAACTTTACTAAGGTTCAAAGCACCAATCGAGAAAGTAATCTTCTTCTGTTGCGCTACTTTTGAATTCCGTTGCGCTACTCTCACTTGATGCATTTTTATAACAGCTGAAAGAAAACATTATGGCAGCCTGAAATCTCATCCAATGAAACGTGGAAGGAAAATATAAAAATAAAGGTTAGCACTATACTAAAATTATAAATGTTGCAACATTTTCAATAAAAACACTTAACTAAGAAAGTTGTAAATAAGTTTCATGAATAAATGTGTATTAAGTTTAATTTTTAAATTTATATTATATAATGATCACACACATAAATAACTCAAATAACAATCAAAATATATTTAACGAGAAAATACTTTCAAGTAATGTAACTGAAATAAGTAAGGTAAGTTAACTATCTAATGAATATATAATTTTTGAAAACTGTAAATTAAATTTTAAAAAAAACTGAGATGACAGCACATTTGTTTCTTCCATTTAAAGGCATCTGTTATCATTATCTTGAATATACACATAATAAAGAACAGAAGAAGGAATAAAAAAATATAGCAGATAAACCTTTCCATCTATCAATAAAATATAGGCATAAAATCCATACTAATCACAATAGAATGAAAGTTAGTTTGTTAACAAAAATTTCAACTGTGTAGTGATTGTTTAACAATTTACAATACTGCATAAATCATAAGGAAAGATGTTGAATATAGTTAAAATAATCCCAAAATTTATTTGTAACTGGTACCATACCAACAGAACATCATACTTCATAATATGTTATAGAAATGTCATTATAATTTTTACCGCAGAGTAAAGATATTTTCAACTTGAAGTAAAAGCAAATGAAAATTTAGAATAAGTATGCTTTCAGAGGATACTACAATATTATAGGATAATATCTGACACAAATATATAATTATTGTAAGCTTTATTGAGAATTTAATTGATTTAATAATTCTAGATATATGATTGATTACTGAAATTATCGATTTCATTTTTATTATGGAAAAGTTAATAAATGATTTGATTTCAAATCAGAAAAATATCTACATTTTCATCTATCCATATTTAAAAATGTGTTTTGGAAAGCTTGTATAAAATATTTGCAATTAGCTCAGAAAAATCATTTGTAAAATTAAAAAAAATCGATAAGCACATGAGAAATATATTTAGAGTCTCAAATCAATTGACTCACATAAACTCTTTGATTTTCAGCTGAAATCAACAAATTAGATTTCTTTTTATATTTTTCAATAATCGATATCATTCTTTTTAAGCATTTCTGATTTAATGTTTAAAAAACTTAAATAAGTTCCAAGTGAAATTCTCTCCGAAAGAAGCTTAAAAGTGACCATCGATTAAAAAAATTCTGTTATTGAAATCTGTAAGAAAAATTAATACTGTAAAATTAATTAAAAAAATAAAATAAGAATTTTAATAAACAACGAGTAATGGTTAGATGGCCAACTAAGAAATTCACCAGATCAATCAGAAAACCAATATGCCTTTTTAACTTCTGTTACTTATAATAATATTTTACTTTATTTTGATTGAAAGTTGAAATAAAACATTGCATTATTTTTGTTTCATATAATAAATGAATGTGCTTTCAGATCTATCATTTATGATATTCAAGTATGCATTGGAAGAAATTCGTAACTGCAACGATGCGAGTATCAAAATTACTTTCGATTTTAAACGAGACTAAAACTGTTAATATAAAGCTAAACAAGATAAGGATAAGTTTCTTTTATTTGTTTGCATTTTTTATTGAAGGAAAAAATAATCATTTACTCGAGCTTCCAAATTTAGGTTATGGATAACAGGAAAGTACACACCTTTCTACTCGATAAAATGTTCATCAGTATTGAAATGCTTACAGTTTTAGTTTTCCTTTTTCCGGGTATTCAAAATATAGAAGGATTCGCTGGAATATTATATTTATATTAAGGAGAGTTTCAAACTCAAACCACATTTAAATAATCATTAAGACTGAATATTCAGCTGCTAAAATGAGATGACACAATGATTTCTTATATTACCTGTATGAATTCAGAGGCAGGAAAAATATTTTCTCAAATTTATTTACCACTTTAAACACATTACTTCCTCCCAACATATATGTGCAATACAACTGAATAACATCATATCGATATAAATAAAATACTAATTCTCTAATTGATAAATTACTGTCTGGAGTTGCACTGAGATTAACGGCACAGAAGGAAATCAATATATAAATTTTAAAAGAAATATTGATTTTTCACAAAAAAAATGATGAAACCCACGGAATATTTGCGATTATTGGGATCATTCGTTTGATGATGACGAAACAAACATAAAAGAGAAAGATATTCTACAATAAAACAATATACGTTCGCTTATAGCACAACATGAAATCTTCAATGGAATAAAATAATCAATCTTCGCAGAGAAGAAAGTTCTATGAAATGGAAACGCATTTCCAAGCATAATATTTGACTATATTTTATGAACATTATAACGGCACTTTGATAGGAATCATCCCAAGGGAGATTGCTCTGTATGTGTATCATTAATAATGGGTATCAGTATCTTATTAGAATTTAATATTCTTGTTATCCTTCAAAAAATAAAGCCGTCAAGAGAATCTTTTTATCCTCACACGAATATTTTGCTTATGTGGAAAAATACGGACCATTCCTCTAATTCACACTTAAAATAAGAATATTCTTTGATGTGTGATAAAATAACTTGTATTTATATTACACAATTTAAAATCACGCATGCATAGTAATAACGATGACAGTTGTGGCTTCACTATAAAGGAGAGTGGGGTTAGGTGCGAGCGAGTGGGGGTGCATGATTTAATTGAAATGGCAGTTCAACCTATAATTCTTGTGCTGGGGCGATTGTGTCTATATATCTTGTAATTGGGTATTTTGAATGGTTGGGCGGCCAGCAGGTGGGTTTCTTGAAAAAGTATTATATCAGGTACCTGATTATTGATAAATTGCAATAATTCTATCATTTTACTCCTGATTCCGTTTGCATTCCAGGACATAATTTTTAAGTTATTAATTTTGTGGGGCATTATTATTTGTGGATGGATTTGTGCCTAAAGCCTTTAGGAATGTATGCAGCTTGTGGATTGGGTATTCTTGGGACTGTAATAATGCTAGAGAATTTTACAACATGGGGAAGGCTTAAAAAATTTGGTTTATTTCTGAAGCTAATAGAAGAATATTGTGGAAGTTATTAGGGAGAGGGGGAAAGCCAGAGGGCTGAAAATTTGAATTCAGTTGTGTGATGGGAGCGAATGGGTTATTATGCTGGTTTGTTGATGCTGCTCCTGCATAAGATAAATTAGGCCTGATGGTTTGGTCGTTTGCGGAGAAGGTTCTGTTTTCAATTGATCTTCGTTTTTTCATAGGATTTTTGGGGCAGATAGCATATGAGGCAGTGTGCTGCCCTCCACAATTGCAGCAGTGAGGTTTTTCTAAAAATTCATGAGGGCAGTCGCGGGTTGAATGTTGGTTTCCACATTCGACACACTTGGGTTTTAGGTGACATACAGATGAGCTGTGGAAATAGGTTTGACAATTCCAGCCATTGCAGGGGGTTCTGTTTTCATATCTTTTTATTTTTACAACTAATTGTCTTAAATATGTGTCATAAATTTTTACGTAGTCTTTAAATTTCCTGATAGCTACCAGAAAACAGGAGATCGGCTCTTTTTTACGATGCTTTTTCATAACAGCGACGCTTTCCACTTCAAAGCCTAGCTCAGTGAGCTCCTCTGCAATTTCTTCTGCATCCGTGTTGGGGGGAATACCTTTTATCACTACTTTTAATGGTCTACCTTTTTTTATTCGGAATGATGATAAATTCTATTTCATGGTCGTTTAAGTATTTAGTAAAAAGTCGGAGGGTTTCGGGGGTTGATGGGAACATTTTTAAGTATACTCCATTTAATTTTGTATTAAGATTTTTATCAATGTTTTCTTTAATCAATTTGATAAGTTCAGTGTAATTTGACGTGAATTTCACGAATACAGGAGGGGGAGGAGGGATGCGAACTGGCTGAGCAGCAAGGAAGTCTTCTGCATTGATGTTATTTACATTAGGCGCATGCAAACAATCAAAATTGCTTTCTAAGCTGGGCTTCTCAGAGGGGGAACTTAGAATGGCCACCTCTTTAGGGTGAGTAAAGCTGTCGGCATCTATAAAATTACTTTTTTGTCTCTTATCATTGGTTGAAATAATTATTTCATTATTGATATTATTAGAGTTCGGGTTGAGTGGTTCAAAAATATTTAATGAGTTGTTATTAGGTTTGTTGGAAAAGTTAACAATTTCATTATTTTTATTAATCTTGGGATATGGTTGAGAAGATTCATTGCACATATTATTCGCTGAATCATTAACGGTTACATTGTTGCGCATATTGTCATTACCAGCATTAACACAATTGACACAAATAACATTATTCGGTTGGGCATAATTACAAACAATTGATCTATTTAAAACATTTTTACAGTCTACATATCTGGTAATATTATTAGATAAGACTTGATTTCTAACTACATTAGGTTCATTTGTAACATTAATTAGATTAAAATTTTCAGTATTCAGAATAGTATTTACATGCACATTATCATAATTATCAATCAATGAACCAATAATTTTAGAGGCAAGACTCTTGCTGCTGGAAGGCTGGGCCAAAATTTTTGTTGTATTAGATTTACAAAATTTTTTGGTTACAGTAATTTTTTTGGGAGCCTTCGAGTAGTTTGGAACCTGGCCACAATGGAAGACACATTTAGGAACAATGCATGGATCCATAAAACTGTGTTTACCCCATATTAGTTTACTGAGTTTGAAGTCATTGTTGTAGTTATCGTTATAATTTTCTATTTGTTATCATTAAGATAATTCTGGTTGCATCTCTCAATACATTGCATTCTTAGTTTGTCAATTGAACTATTCACATCAAGTAAATCGGCTTGATTTTTTACTGCTTTTAGCAGTTCACATTTATCAAATCCGGGCATACTGCCCTTCTCAAAAATTTCGATTTTGTTCAGCACTTCCTGCACCTCAAGATATACATCGAGGTTATCCAACATATTTCTACATTTTTTACTTGTAGAACACATAGAGTTTGTGTCAGGATTGATGCTCTCCACGTCAGAAATTTTTTCACACTCATCCATCGGGAGTGGCACTGTGGAATCGGATTCGATAGGGTTGCTCGTAATCCGATGGTTTAACACATCTTAGCATCCCACTTACAGAAGAAAGATCACAATTCGGAGTGGCACTATTATCCAATACACTTTGGGAGGTATTATTATGCACACTGGGATCAGAGATATTTGAAGGAATAACACAAGTAGTAGTAGCACAGGCACTAATATCGCACTTTGTAGACATACAAAATCACAAGTACTTGATGATGGCAAATCGATTTACACTTGGTTGCCCTTAATGGCCTTTTTCAGCTTCTGCTGATACACTTTCCCCTGAAGGGGAGAAGGAACACACTTTATCCTCGGTGGGCATTCACCACACCGCCTACAGAATCGACAATTTCCCCTAGTTGCAACACTGGTTTGCGGTGACTTTAGAAGATTTAGAAGACTTCTTCCTTCAACCACGTCCAAAACCGTAATTTCTATTATTGCTGGAGTTAGTTCAACTTCTAGATGTTTGAAGCAGAACCTTGTCAACAAAGCATCTAACACAATTGATAATCGCAGATTGTTTGTTTAATATTTCAAGATTTTATTTATTATGTAAACTGGTAGTTTTGCATATATATATATATAAATATAAAAAAGAAAAGGTAGCTAAGATTTTATGACGGAATGTCCAAAATTGTACATGCTGCGTCAAGAATAAAGATTTTGGAGAATGTATTTCTTTTTTTATATATATATATATTTTGAAAACCCAAGCAACATTAAAATTTTAAAATACTAATATTAGGGTATATATTATTTTAAAACCTATATACAACTATAGAATATGAAATAAATCAAATACATATAAGATTCTATTTTTTTTAAATTTTAAATAATTTATGTTTATAAATTATATAAATTTTAAAAAACCTATTCGTCTCAAATAAGCGAATAGGTTTGTTCCCTTCTTGTATCTGTGGTGGTTCCTGAGTGTCTTCATCTTCTTCACCAGAGTGTCTGTTGCGTTGCCAATTTGTTGCGTGTTTGTTTCCTTTCATTAATAAGTCCTATTGCCTTTAATATTTTTATTTTAACAATAACAATTAACAAATAACAATTTTCATAATTATATTCCATAAAAATGAGTTCCACACCGTGATACACTGGTGCCAATACGGTCTTCATTCGACCGCATCCAAATAGCAACTGGGCTAGATTCCCCATCGGATAGGGAAGATGCGCTTCTCATTCCCCTTTAGGGATTTACTGTGGCTGAGTTGCCACAGTGTCTTCACTATTTCATCTATAACATTTCCAAATCAGAGAATATTGACAAGTAATTTCGGAGTAGAGATGAAATGTACAGCGGAGGAAGGAATGCAATGGAATCCTAATGTCCAATCAGCGTGAAGCTGTCCAAGTGGGCGGAGCTCAATAGAATTTCAGTAGGTATTCTAAGTAAAAATACTTTCAAGTGTCTAAGTAAAAATACTTTCAAATTTGCAGTAATGCAATATCTTGCTCTTTTTCATAAAAACTATTATTTAATTTATGAATATGCACGAAAATATCTTCTATTTTTAGGTCTTTTTAAAAATTTTTATTTCTCACATAGTAGGGAACATCTGCTATAATTCTTAAAATTTTATATTGAAAATTTCGAAGTTTACATCTTTCTTTTTTGTCAATATTATTCCAAACAGGGGAAGCATAAGTAACAATGGTGCGAAGCATAGAAATGTATAAAGTCTTTTCAATTTTGTGTTAAGTTTTGATTTCTTGCAGATAAGATTTTTTAAGCAACCAAAACCAGCATATTCTTTTTTAGTGACATTATTAATGTTTTTGGTCCAAGTGAATCTAGACGTGAGAGTGAGGCCAAGGTACTTTGCTTCTTTAACTTGAGGAATTGTTTTATCGAACAAAATTAATTTATTTGCATTTTTATGCTTCATTTTAACTCTCGTCTTTCTTAAGAATATTATTGTTTGTGATTTATCAGCATTAATGATTACTCGCCAGTCTTGACACCATTTTTCAATTTCGATACGTTCATTTTATATTTCCATGAGAGCATGATTAGGATTTGCTGATTCGGCAAGAATAGCAATGTCATCTGTATAGAATGAAATATTTATTGTATAATTAGTAGAGATTGGAAATTCATATGTATAAAATAGATATAAAATAGGTCCAAGAATACTGCCTTGGGGAACGCCTGCATTGATATTAAGAGTCAGTGAGATGACGTCATTTTGCTTGACTTGGAAGTAGCGATTTTTTATATAGTTATAGATTAGGTGAATGATATCTGAGTATACATTAAGTTTGATAAATTTGAAAATGAGTCCTTCATGACAAACTCTATCGAATGCTTTAGAAGCATCTAACATAGTCATGGCAGTATAAATTTTTTATGCATGTTATTACCAACTATTTCGGTTATCCTAAAAAGTTGTTTGACAGTGGAGAGATCTTTTCTAAAGCCATACTGTTGAGTAGGAAGAAGTTTAATATAATCTTTCATTCAATTTAGAATTATTTTTTCATAAATTTTTCCTAATGTAGGAATTAAGCTGATTGGTCGAAAATTCTCAGGTTTTCTGGGGTCTTTACCAGGTTTGGGGAAGAGTATTATTGTTGAAGTTTTCCACATTTAGGGGAAGATAGAAAATTGTAGGCAGTTGTTGTAAATCTTGACTAATTTCTTTATATAATCCAATGGAAGTTTTTTAATCATATTGTTGGTGATGTTATCAGCACCTTGCGCTTTTTTAACTTTGATATTCTTGATAACTTGAGTTATATCACAGAGGTTCGTAGGTTCGGTACTGGTGTATAAGGGAGTATTGCTTATAAAATGAGTTACTGTTTGTTCAATAGCATTTGTGAAGTTAGTATTAATATTTTGATTTGGTTAGAATTGATTATACAGATAATTTGCAAAAATATCCAGCATTTCATAGGTGAATACACATGTCCATTAGGTCCAACAACTTGAGAGTTTATATGATTTTTATTTTTAAGTTGTTTCGCAAGTATCCATACAGAATTATTTTCAGTACTTAGGTTAGTGATCTTGTAATTCCAGCTTTCTTGCCTGTGTTCAGCGCATGATTTTTTGATTAATTTATTTAATTTATTATTTAAGGTTTTAAAACATGGATTCCAAGTTTTTTGGTACTTCTTTCTAGTGCGATTTCTTTCTTTGATGAGATCTCTGATATTTGTTAGAAGTTTTAGGTAGTTATCTTCATATTTAATATTGGTTGTTGCTATATTCTTCGCTTCAATAATATCTTGATTGAATTAGTTAATATTATCAGTAATGTAATTTTCTAAAGATTGTTTATTTAGGTTTCACTGATATGTAAGGTATCTTGTGGATTAACTTGTTCTCTATTGGCGTTATCTTGTAAGATGTTATTGAAAAGTTGACAGTTTGTGCGGAATATAAGTTTATTAATGTTATAATTTTTATTCAGTCCAATGCAGCCAATGACAGTTAAGTGATCAGATGAAAGTTCAATTATAGTGTTAGCAGAGATAGGAATGTTGCTATTAGTTATGAAAATGTCTAAATTATCTCCGTGAGTTAGAGGTGGGCTGTAATGGGTGGGTTTTATTGGAGCAATAATTTTAAGATTATTATTTTGAATGATGGTTCTGAGAATTTTTCCATTTTCGTTAGTAGATCTGCATCCCCAAAGTTCATTTTTACAGTTTAGGTCGCCTCCAACAATAGTAGGAAATTTATTTTTAATAATAGCGAGGATATCATTTGCTGAAGGTACACTTTGTGGCCTGT
Source organism: Latrodectus hesperus (assembly GCA_037975125.1). NCBI lineage: Eukaryota > Metazoa > Arthropoda > Arachnida > Araneae > Theridiidae > Latrodectus > Latrodectus hesperus. Next base: position 3,644,443 of record JAJQOW010000018.1, on the reverse strand, counting down.
TGTAAAGACTAATGTTTTGTTTGTTTGTTTGTTTGTCGCTCAACGGTCATTTTTTGCACACGAGGGCTAATTAGACCGGGACTTACGGTTTAAAGTGGAATCCGAACCACTACAAACATCTATGCCCAAGGTGGGATTCGAACCCACGAGCTGTTGAACCGAAGGCAAGAGCGCTAACCATTCGGCTGCCAGCTCGGCGTAAAGACTAATGAGTTTTAGATTTAAGTTTGGAAGATTAATAATTACAAATGCTTCCTCGAATCCATTTCCTGTAGTAGAACTAAAGTGGGTGGAGTTTTATTATTACTGCAGTTCCTCCTCCTTTGTGGTGGAGTCTGTCCGTTCTGTAAATTTTGCAGTTGGGAACACAGTCAAATGTGTTGGGAAACACATTTGACTCCTCAAGTTATTTTGAAGAGTCAAATGTGTTTCAGTGAGAAGAATGATGTCTACATTATGTTTATCGATAAATTCTGCAAATTCTGAGATTTTATTAGCGATCCATTTTCATTCCAAGTAGCGATTTGTATTGGTGAAAAGTTACGATTTAAATTATTCATTGTTAATTTGTAAAGTTTCCTCTTTCTTGGCAATGGCCACATTTAGTTATTTAACTTGAGCAGTGAGTTCGAATATTCCTGATCCTTTGACATAATAAATCAGAGTTTCAAGTTCAGCTATCAATGAGTTGGCTTCATTTATAATATTTTTTTGTTTTATTTATGGTTTCGTTGTTATTTACTAGAGCATTACCGTATGGTAAATTAGGATTAGTGTTTGGCACTATTTTGCTTTTTATTTGTTCAATTGTGTTTTTACTTTTATTTTTTGGAAATTTGCTACATCCTCTGTAGCTAGCAGGATGATTATCACCACAATTTGCGCGTTTTGCAGGAGTAGTAGTAGGTTTTGCGCATTGAGAATGATGATGTGTCACCTGCGCATTTGACGCATCTGAATTTATGATGACAGGAAGTTTGCGCATGGTGAAAACCCTGACATCTGAAACATTGCGTGGTACCTTTACGGCCTCTATAATTTTCAACTTTAATAAC